>JAODAL010034674.1:0-43948 GCA_025379985.1 Phyllomedusa bahiana
TCGGTCCTTCCAGAAAAATAACCCCCCCGTGATGGCCACTTCGAATATCTGGTCATGTCCCTTTGGCCTTTGCCAACGCTCCGGCCATTTTCCAGAACTTCGTTCAACGAATCCTTCCGCGACCTCCTCTATGTCTTGGTTGTCATCGTTTACTTTGGATGACCATCCTGATCTTTCTTCTCCCAGACCCCGAAGGTTTTCCACCGACATCACGCTCCACACCGCCCCCTGGTTGCTAAACAAAACGTCCTCCGAGACCATCAGTTGTATGCCAAATTAGGAGAATAAATGCCTTTTTTGAGCCGCACTTCGGTTGGCCTTTCCCTGGGGGTACATTAGTCTCGGATCAAGGACTCCAGATGGACCTTTCTAAAACTGTTCCCTGCCATTTCTACAGTGGGCCTCGAACCAGTGGGTCTCTTTCGGGGCTATCCAACGTTTTTCCTAGGCTTTTGCGAACTACTTACAGACAGTTTCATTCTCCAATTCTTCCCCGCACTCGTGCCCCGGTGGCCCCCGCTGGGTGGCCACTGACGTAAGAAAAAAACGCCAAACCCCAAATTCCTGGTCCCTCCCGAAGCTCAAGAAGCCTTTTGAGCATCTCAAGTCCCCCGCATTTTTGCTTCGGCCCCTGTTGCTATCTCGCCCGGAACCCCATCTGCGCGTCCTTTGTTTTTTGAGGTGAACGCCTCTTCTGTTAAGGTGGCCGGAGCTGTCCTCTTGCAAAAGTCTTGCCTCCCGGAAAAACTTGCGTTACTTGGCCGGATTCCTTTCTTCTCCAAAACCTTCACCGCCCAAGTCCCGAGCCGAAATTATTTCTATTTGGAGATCGTGAAACTATTGGCCATTAAATTGGCCCTAGAAGAAATGGCGGCACTTTGTTTGGGAGGGGGCTCCGCCACCCCCTTCGAAATCTTCACAGATCACAAAAACCTTCCTCTATCTTTCAATCTGCTCAACGTCTAACAATCCTCACCTCAACCAGGTTGGGCCCTCCTTTCTTCGCCCGCTTTTGGACTTCTTCCTTCACTTTTTTCGGCCAGCTGAGAAAGAAACGTTCAGGGCGGATTGCCCTTCCTTTCTCGATCCTCTTGACACTGTGGGCACAGAAAGCACCTTTTGCAGCATATAATTCCTCCAGAAACGGCTCCTCACGGCAGCCCCCCGTGGAGCTTAAAAACCCACCTCCGGAAAGACTTATGAGTCTCGCCTCCGGCCTATGGCGTCTCTGTATTCTAAAGTGGGGACACTCATTCTGCGTGCTGCTGGCCATTACTGGAGTGCATAATTCTCTGGCTTTAATCTCGCTGGGCTATTAACTGTGTGTCTCCACCTGGCTGCATGAATGTAGAAGGATTACTGTCTCTGGCCTGCACCTCCTAAGACTCGCAACAAGGTTCCTCGTCCTCCAGACCCTCGTGTCTACTATCTACCTCTTCACTCATGTGTCCTGAAAGTCCTTGGGTCCGGCCATATCGGTCCCCCATGGACTTCATTACCTGACCTCCCCCCCCCCCGGGGGGGGGGGTTGGGTTCCCCTCCCGGACGCTCATCGAGGGTAATACAACTCATTTGGTGGTGACCGATAGGTTCTCTAAAATGGCCGCCAGTTTTGTCCGTTCTTCTGCCCGGGTTACTCGCCTCCACGCCATTATTGGCCCACACACTTTTTCCAGCACGTGTTTCCGTCTACAATGGGGCTCCCCCGGTTAGCATATAGGTTCTGATATAGATAAAAAAAAAAAAAAAGTGAGGAGTCCAGTTTGTTGTCTAAATTCTTGGGCGGGCTCTTGTACTCTAATTATCTGGGTGTCCAGCTGTGACTTCACGCGGCCTAGCCCAGGCCATCAAAACCCACTTGGGCAGGTAGAGAGGTCAACCCAAGTGGTGGGACCTACCTATGCTGACATTTTGGTTTCCGCCCGCCATGGGGGGGGGGGGGGGGGGGGGGGGGGGGGGGGGGTGGGGGGAGGGGGTGGGGGGGGGGGGGTGGGGGGGGGGGGGGGGGGGGGGGAGGGGGGGGGGGGGGGGGGGGGGGGGGGGGGGGGGGGGGGGGGGGGGGGGGGGGGGGGGGGGGGGGGGGGGGGGGGGGGGGGGGGGGGGGGGGGGGTGGGGGGGGGGGGGGGGGGGGGGGGGGGGGAGGGGGGGGGGGGGGGGGGGGGGGGGGGATAAGGGATAACTTGAGTCAGGACCTCCTCCCTGGGGCGGAATTTTCATACAACTCCTTGGACTCTGAGTCCACAGGAGGGCCTCTCCCTTTTTGTTGTCCTTGGCTTAACCATTCCCTGCTCGCTCCTCTCCTCCTCTGGTCTACTTCGTTGACGTTCCCGCCAGTGGATGTCCAAGTACTGGACATCAAGTCCTCATGCGTTCGTCTTGTGCAGGTCACACTTCAGGCCCGCTTGCTACGGCTGCTCCTCATCTCGTATCAAAGGGCACCAGATGCTGACAGGTACCGGTAGACCGTGCGCTCCATATTTTAAGCCGAGGTGGACAGGGTTTGCTAATCTGGCCAAGTAACATTCGCTTCAAAGTGCCCAGCTACAAGCAGGGTCCGCAGTACTTGGGCACTCTTTTGTGGTACTTGCGGCATGTTAAAATCCGGCTGTCCTTACAAGCTGCCGCTTGCCTCCCCATTTTTTGGGGGATCTTCTGCGTATCCTCGAACACCTTCCATGTCTCTGCTCCTGCAAGGCCTGTGGTGCTGAATCGCTTCTCCCGTGTAGATCTGTCTCGCTTCTCCTGTGCCGATTCTGGAAAACATCTTTGAGGTCAAAGGCGGTCCTGGCGGAGAAGACAGTGAGGGGGAAGCGATTCTTCCCTTATCACTGGGAAGGGGTTCGGGCCTGAGGAGCGTTACATGGAACCTTGTAGGCCAACCATGTCTTCTGCTGACCTCCTTGGCTAGAGTTTTCCTAAAAAGAGGGGAGATCCTTAAGTGGGGGGGTGTAGCTTAGTCTTGGGAGCCGGCGGGGGAAGGGACTACCGCTGCAGCCCTTCGCGGTCTCGCGCCTCTGTCTGCAGGACTCTCGGTGCGCGGGGGCCGAGCGGCTGCCGCGCCATCTCCCCTGCTGCCCGGGCGCGGGGCGGCAACTCTGACCAAGCTCACGCACCAGGTGAACGCTGCCCCTGTCTGTTCGGGGCGGCCTGCCGGAGGCCGCTGGGATTGCCCTTGTCTCCTAGGGCGCGCGCGCGACGGGCTTGGTGCAGGATTTAAAGAAGGGCCAGCGCCCCAGTAATTGTGTGTGTTGGGGGGGCTGGGCACGCGCTGGTGCTATTTAAGGGGTACACGGACGTAGCTCCCTAGACCACACCTTGGCCAGTTCGTTTTGGGTGCGTCCAGTTAGTTTGAGTGTATTGAGAGTCCAGTTCTGATCGTCCCGTCGTACCATAAATTTTAGTCGCGTTTGGCTATACGTTCCTGACCTTGCCTGTTTGCTTTGGTCCGCGTCTGTACGCGTCTGCCCGTCTCTAACCACGTCAATCCTCTGCCGCCTGCCCTGACCTTCTGCCTGTCCCTGACTACGCTTCGGATTACGACTCTGTACGCCAAACGGCTCTATTCCAGCTCCTCCGGCCGACCTATCGCTAGCAGTCACGTCAGGGTAACGACCTGGGTAGCCTCACGCCGCAGCAAATCAGCCTGCATGTGCGGCGGGCTCTTGTGAAAACTGCGGGGGGGTCTAGCTAGACTCCGTTCCCTGACGTGGCTTTTTACAACCACGCTTAGCGGGTGGTTCGCAGCGAATCACATACACCGTGTACACATGTGGGATGTGATTGGGGGGCGGTTTGAAACGCGTGTGAGCAAAAGCTGTCCCCTGAGCGTGGCCAAAAAAGACAAATACCTGTTCGGAAAGTCCGACTGTATTTTTTCTTTGCCTTTTTGAATGCATACAATGCACCTGTAGTTCAAAGAAAAAATCGGAAACATGGCATACTCATAGAGTGCAGGGGGGGGAGGGGGAAAGGGGGGGGGCAGCTAGAAAGCTGAAATGAGACTAGAACACAGGCACAGAGAGCAGTCACAAACACGCATGCTGTTTATTTTTAAAGAAAATACCCAGGTGCAGTTAATTTTGGTGGTAGCCGCATGACATCTCTCCACTATAGGTGGAGGCTAGAAACTGGCAACTTAAATTGACATCTATTCACATAGCATGGCAAAAAAGCCACAGTACGCCATAGATTGAGGAAGACTATACCAGTATGCAAAATACCCATAATACAGTACCGCTTGGTCGCACTACACCTCATGCATGAGGGAGTGGGGTGTGCGAGCGGCTCTATCTTTCGGCTGTAGCCATTTTTACCCATGCTGATGCCGATAGATGATGCCTTTATATAGATTTCGCTGATTGAAGGCTTTGAACCCATATAATAGCTGTGTGTGATGTATGTGTATTTTTTAATCGGCATATTTGCGTGCGCTTTGCCTTTAGTTAGATAAGGGTGTGTTTGCGGTTAGAATAGTATCACGAATATCACCTATCTTCTTTGTAGGTTGTATGTAATCATTGAATTCTTCATAGAATAAAGTTAATAAAGCATTTGAGGTTGCCTTCTTTATCTGACCCCCCACAAATAGTTGACAAAACAGTAGGCCACTCCAGGACTTTGAAATAGTTCTTACGAAGCCACTCCTCCGTTGCCCTGATGGACGGTGTGCTTGGGATCATTGTCATGCTGAAAGACCCAGCCATGTTTCATCTTCAATGTCCTTGCACTTGTCCTTGAGATTTGCACTCAAAATCTCACGATACATGGCCCCATTCATTCTTTCCTGTACACGGATCAGTCATCCTGGTCCCCTTGCAGAGAAACAGCCCCAAAGCATGACATTGCCACCCCCATGCTTCACAGTAGATATGGTGTTCTTTGGATGCAACTCAGCATTCTCGCTCTTCCAAATACAAAAAATTGTGTTTCTACCAGACAGTTATACTTTGGTTTCATCTGACCATACAACATTCTCACAATACTCTTCTGGATCATCCAAATGCTCTCTAGCAAACTTCAGACGGGCCCGGACATGTACTGGCTTAAGCAGGGGGATATGTCTGGCACTGCAGGATCTGAGTTCCTGGCGACGTAGTGTGTTACTGATGGTAGCCTTTGTTACACTGGTCCCAGCTCTCTGCAGGTCATTCACTAGGTCCCCCCCTGTGGTTCTGGAGTTTTTGCTCACTGATCTTGTGATCATTTTGACCCCACGGGGTGAGATCTTACGTGGAGCGCCAGATCGAGGGAGATTATCAGTGGTCTTGTATGTCTTCCATTTTCTCGTATTCAAAACCATTTTATTATGAAGTCAAAACAGTACAATCAGATAAGAGACAAATATCCCATATATAAAAACTCAAACATTATAATGATGATGTAGTTATCAGAATATTATTCCCTTCCAAGGGAAGAGGATCAAACATTGCAGAGATCACACATCTCAAGTGACAATACCTATTGAGCAAATCGATTATTCTTATCATTAAAGCTCACAGTCAGACAGCATTATCCCTGTTCAATAAACATTGGCTTAGTTACTGCACGTTAAGTCTGATTCATGACCTATCTAACTGCAAAGCAATACACTAATAAATCTAATAACAAAGAGAAAAGAGGAACAAAATAAAAGGCAACTAACCATGCGGCACCCTGAGCACGACCCGACAGGCCCCCCCAGTCCCACCCGAGATAATGGACCTGTAGCAACTGAGAGAACGATCTGGACCCCCGACAACCAATAATCAGTTATAACTACGGAACTCCGGGGAGGCTGTGAATTCGATCTAATCTCCCCACGTGTGATAAAACCTCTCCAGGGATTGGGATTGATCTGCTCTAAGCTCCTCCATGCGCTGTAACTGGAGATTCTCCCGAAACCACTCTGCCATTGATGGGACCTGAGCGGATCTCCACTTTCTCGGAATTAATGCCTTCGCTGCAGTCAAGAGAAAGATTAGCAGGCTTCCCTTGAGGGTGCATACACTCAATTAAAAAAACGATCAATCAGAAGGGGAGGCAGAAAACATAGGAACCGTAAAGAGGAAAACACGAAAAATCAAATAAATAACGCACAGTCTATCGACGTCATCAATTTGACCAATATCACTCTCACTCCGGAACAAGAAGAAGTATCAAAGTAGGGATTTAATTTTGTCATTCAACAACCCTTTAATTTATTTTCAGTGCTTAAAAGTGTCAACAAATTTGTCCGGGATTTGGCCCTTAGAAGACATTTCTGGACTCAGGACCCTTCCTTTCAGGAACAAATGGCCGTACTATCATTACAGGAATTGGATGGGGCTAGCTCCTCTGTAGTGGGGTCAACATCTCTATTCTCGGTTAGAAACCCTGACTGTTACCCGGTTCAAGCCAGAACGGACTCAATGACCGTTTTTCAAAATCTGGTTATGCGGGACTTACAACTTTTACATAATTCTCCACCAGCTGTGTCTCCAAATTTGTCGCATAAACATAAACTTGCTCTTTCTCAGTTACAGTCTATGACAAATGTAACTTTCAAGATGGCAGACAAGGGGGGTTCTGTCGTGATTTTGGATAATACTCTTTATAAAGCCCAAATGATGATTCTTCTCTCAGATTGTAATACATATTGTGAGTTGCGAGGCAATCCCACTGACCTGTATTCTTTACATCTTCAGAATCTGTTACAGGAAGGGGTTGCCCTGGGAGTTATTCTGCCTAAAATGGCGGAACAACTATTTGTAACTAATCCCATCACTCCAATGTTATATGGCTTGACCAAAGTTCACAAGTTACTCAATCCTCCCCCTATGAGACCGATTGTTTCAGGCATTGGTGCCCTCATAGAACCATTATGTGAGTGGTTAGACTCCCAATTACAGCCTTTGGTGAGGCGGGTCCCGGGTTTGCTATCGGACACTCGGGACGTGCTTACCAATATGCAAGAGATTATTTGGCAACCACATTACAGCTGGCTCAGCTGTGATGTGGAATCTTTGTACACTTCCATACCACTGGACATCGCCCTGCTTGCTTTGGATTTTCATTTTTCTAATTTTTCTGATTTTTCGGTTGAGTTTTGTGATTTGATTCTTGCAACAGTACGTTTTTTGATGACTCATAATTTTTTCTTATTTGACGATGTTTATTATTTACAGCTCAGGGGAGTGTCGATGGGAGCTAAGTTCTCCCCCTCCCTTGCTAATTTGGTTATGTCCTGGTTTGAGCTAGTTTACATTTTTTCTGAGTTGAATCCTTTTGGTGGCGATGTCCGGTGGTATGGAAGGTACATAGATGAATTATTGATCATCTGGCAGGGTCCGTCTACATACATTTCTCAATTTGTAACATATTTAAATAATAACCCTTTCAATTTAAAATTCACTAGTTGTACTCACGATACATGTATATCATTTTTAGACCTTATTCTTTCTGGGGTCACTGGATGTTCAGTCAAAACCAAAAGTTATAGGAAGGACGTATCTGGAAATACTATCTTACTTTTTAAAAGTAGTCACCCCAAACACACACGGCTATCGATTCCAGTCGGTGAGTTTACCCGTGCGAAATGCAATTGCACGTCAGTGGATGACTTTATGACTGAATCATTTGACATTAGGGGACGATTACGTGCCCGTGGATACCCTAATTGGGTTCTGTATAGAGCCTTTTCTATTGTAAATAAGAAATCTCGTACTCAGTTGCTAGCTCAATCAAGCAAAACAAAGTCATGTCGGAAACCTACGGTCATTATTGAGGATAGTGCACATTCTAGGGAAGTTAAAAACATCATACAAAAATATATCCCTTTACTATTTGATGATGAAATTCTACACAACTTGTTGGCACATGGTTGTCAGGTGGTTACTAGACGTCCCAGTACTCTGGGTAATAAATTGGCTCCTATTTATTTTACGTCCAGTAATCCACAGACCACATGGTAAACACATCGTGGTTTTTACAGGTGTGGTTCCTTTCCGTGTAAGACCTGTCAATTCAGTAATGTTACTAAATCATTTACTGTTAATGGTAAAACTTATGACATCAAACAATACTTGAATTGCAACAGTAAATATGTCGTGTATATTATACAATGCACGGCATGTGATTTGGCTTATGTAGGATCCACTTCTCGCAAATTGAAAGTCAGAATTTGCGAACATTTGAATAATATATATAATCCTGGATTCAGGACCATCTCGCATGCCGCACGACATTTTATTGACGTTCATAATTCTAGTAACAAATTCTTTCGGTCATTTGCGGTGGAAAAAATTATTTTATCCAAAAGAGGGGGCGATTTGGTAAAGCGCCTAAGGGACAGAGAAGCTTTCTGGATAACCACTTTAGGAACCCTGTGGCCACAGGGACTTAATAAAAGAAATGAAGTTTTCCATCATTATTAAACATAAAAATTCTTCTTTTTTTTTTTTTCTTCTCTTTTCTTTTTTGTTTTTCTGTTTGCATTCTCATAGATATATATTCTGACATACATTTTGTGGTTATTGATCTGATTTCTTTGTGTGGTGCTTTTTCTGTGGTTTGTATATATTTGCTGTTTATATGGAATTTATTACCAACAGTAGGGTCTTTGTATTTATGCACTAATTTGCATTGTTCTATGTATTTTGAGCTTTAGCGTCTCTGGGATCGTGACTTCACGTGTTCAGGCAGAGACAGAGACGTATTCCAGGTGAAAATACAGGGCTTCTGTATTTATTTAGCAGCAACAGAAAGTACAATGTGCAAGGCATGCACAAACACAAACAAAACAAAACGCCTGCCCGTCTGGGCTCTAACTAACAGAGGTCAGCTTACTGTCAGTCTGCAAGTTCACCCTGCTGGTTTTCCAGCAGGCCCTCCACCCAAGGCTTAAAGGTAGCCAGGGGTTGTAACCACCATAGTCAGCTTACCTGCTGACTTTTATACTCCAGGTAAACCCCGGAGTGGAGTCATGGGAAGTGAGCACCCGCCCTGCTCTATGCTCACTCCCAATGAAAGGCCGACCCAGGAAATGGCTGAAGCCACACCTAACAAAATTTACGGCATTTAAACATATGTCGACAGTCTAAACTGTCGACACCTATTGAAGTTTGGCCTTTCATTCCCCCAAGTCTCCTTACCTTGGGGGCATGTGTTTGGACATTGAAAGGTGCATGCCAGGACACTGGCCGGGATGTACACTTCATTGTACACCCTTCCTGCTGTTGCCACCTTACATATCCCCCCCTCTGCTCAGACCCGTGGGGCGGAGCACCTTGTGCCCCGAAACTGTGTACTCTAGAAAATTTGCATCGCGTTGCTTTTGAGACCCGGACGGTGTTCTACACAGAACTTAAAATCCTGTAGGGCCAGAACCAACCGTGTCACCCCCCGCATTCTTCCTTCCCTTTGTTTTGGGCCATCCATTTCAATGGGAGTGATCAGTGATCACCCTAAATTGCCTCCCCACCAAATAGTACCTCAGCGCCTCGATTGCCCATTTCAGAGCCAGACATTCCCTCTCACAAAATCGAGTAGTTCTTTTCTGCCGCCGACAGCTTCCGGCTGAGGTACCCAACGGGGTCCCTCTTCCCTATTAACCCTTTGGACAGGACTGCACCTAAACCCACCTCTGAGGCATCCGTCTGTACTATGAATTCCCTTCTGAAATCAGGGGTAACCATACAGGTCTCTAAGAGTACCTCCTTAAGTTTCAGAAAGGCTTGCTCGGGCCTCCGGGTTCCACTTTAACTAGGGTGGATTTTGCTCCCTTGGTGAGATCTGTGAGAGGCAGCTATTGTGGCAAAGGCTGGCAAAAAACCTCCTGTAGTAACCTCAAGCCAAGGAAGGCTCTAACCTGTTTCTTGGACACAGGTTGAGGCCAATTTTGAATGGCCTCGAGCTTGTCTACCTGGGTATGATGACCCCTCGGCCAATATTATCCCCGAGGTAGCGAGCCTCCTCTAGCCCTATTGCGCACTTCTGTGGGTTGGCCGTTAGACGGGCGGCCCCTATCGCGTCTAGGACTGCTTGCACCTTACCAGATGCGAATCCCAATCGGCGCTGTTAATCACCACATCATCCAGGTATGCGGCTGCATAGTTTTTTAAATGCGGCTGCAGGATGATGTCCATTAACCTCTGAAAGGTCGCAGGGGCCCATTGAAAACCCAAAAAGGGAAGGACGACGTACTGGAAGTGTCCCTCGGGGTGAAAATGCCTTTTTTTTTCTTCTTGGGCCTGATCTGTGAAGGGAACCTGCCAATACCCTTTGGTGAGGTCTAAGGTGTTCATATACCTAGCTGGTCCCAACCTCTCGACAGCTCTCGACCCTTGGCATGGGTAGGAATCGAATTTGGAGACTTCTTTTAACTTGCGAAGTCATTACAAAACCGCAAGCTACCATCTGGCTTAGGATAATCACGATGGGGCCTGGACCACCCACTTTGGGACTTCTTTTATTACACCCAGGGCTAGCTTTTTTCCTCACTTTTCCCCTGAAATGGCTTGCCTCTGGGCTTCTGGCACCCTGTATGGTCTCAGCCGCACCTTTTGGCCGGCTGGGTGACAATGTCATGTTGGATGACATCTGTCCGGCCAGGCAGTTCAGAGAATACCCTCGGTTCCTCTTTTAGGAACTCCCGGACCTCCTGTCTCTGGCCCACTGACAAGGACTCCGCGATACGACGGGGGGTAACTCCTTGTTTGGACCCCCTGACTCCCCTTGCAGCCACCAGGCTTTCTCGTCCTTCCAGGGTTTTGATGAGGTAAATATGGTAAATTTGGTAGGTTTTCTTTTCCCTGGCTGGAAAACCTTGTAATTCACCTCACTCACCAATTCACAATCTCATAGGGGCCTTGGCCATTTAGCTAGGAACTTGCTCTCTACAGTTTGGTACAAGTACGAGCACCCTGTCCCCGGGCTGAAAAGACCTGACTCCTTGCGGTCCGGGTTGTAAACCCGGGCCTGGGCTTCCTGGGCCTGTAGCATGTTCTCCCTTAACAATGGGCAAAAACGCCGCGATCCTGCCCGCATGTCGGTTTATATGCTCTATGCACTTCTGTAAGGGTTTCCTCTTGCTCCCATGTTTCTCTGGCTATGTCCAGGAGCCCTCGGGGATGTCTCCCATATAGCAGCTCGAATGGAGAGAACCCCGTGGATGCCTTTTGGGACTTCCCGGATGGCGAACAAAAAAATAGGGCAACGGGTTTGGTCCCATCCCTAACCATCCTTGTTCCACCCACCTTTTTTAACATGCCCTTTAAGGTTTTATTAAAGCGCTCGACCAACCATCGGTCTGGGGATGGTACACGGAGGTGCCCCAGGTGGGAAATTTTTTAGCAGGCGGCATAGCTCTTTGGTTACCTTGGACATAAACGGGGTACCCTGACGGTTCAGGATCTCCTTGGGGACCCCTGTAACGGGTGAATAGCTGAAACAGCTCCCTAGCTATCCCTTTAGGGAGGTATTTCTGAGGCTTATGCTTCGGGTTTACCGGGTGGCATAATCCAGTACAACCAAGATATGCTGGTGCCCTCTAGCTGATTTTAGGGAGGGGACCACCAGATCCATGCCAATCCGCTCAAATGGAAACCTCTATAATGGGGAAGGAACCAATGGACTCCGGAAAATGGGGTCAAAGGGGCGTGGACCTGACACTCCGGCAGGACTGACAGAATTCATCCACTGCCTTGTAGATGCCGGGCCAGTAGAATTTAGCTCCACCCGCTCCCTATTTTCTCCTCCCCCAAGTGTCCCCCCAACACATGGGAATGTGCCAGCTCAAGATCATACGGACATGTGTTCGGGTACTACCAACTGTTCCACCACCTCTGTTGGGGTCTTTCTCACCCGGTATAAATAAATTGTCCCGTACGGCGAAGTGAGGGTAGGCCAACTCCTCCCCTGGTCCTGCGGTCTCCCTCAATGACCTTTAACGCTTTTCCAAGCGTTACCCAGGTTAGGGTCCCTCACTTTTTCTGTGCCAAAATTCCCTCTCGAGACTGGCAAGGAGGAGAGTTCTAACTCAGAGGGGGTCTCCTCTGGGTCTCCACCAGGACTGACAAGGGAAAAGGCACAGGTTTAACATTACCACTTGTTGGCACAAGTATTTACAGCAGGTACATCATTATACATTTCATGAGTTTTATTTCCCCCCAGGTCCCAAAACAGCGGAAAGTCACAGCCAATAACTGCGCTGGGGAGGTAAACTGGTCACCACAGCACCACCTCCAGTTGGTGACCCCACAGGCAGTCTCTTATTGCCGTATGGCAGTGGGGTAGTTCCTGGTGTCCCCATCGATACAAACTACCCCTATCTGGCGTGGAGAGGAGTTGCTCTGGCTCACCAGTCGGGCTTGCACAAGGGCACTTTAACTCCCCGATTCCAGGGTGGGCCTCAAACCAAAATGTCCTTTAATGGTACAGGCACTTTCGTCGTCCTTTCCAGCAGCGGAACCCGAGTGGAAATATGACGGTCCGGGCAAGACCCGGAGTACGCCTCCCCATCCCACAATCCATGGTTCCTCCCTGCCCGGGCACGTGCCGCCCACATGTCCCAGTCCTTGGCATCGCCAGCAGACTAAGGGTCCCGGGCCTTAGAAACAGGTCCCGTGTTGGGTAGGTTGGCCTCGTCCCCCCTTCCGTATACCCGGGAACCCCCTTTCGGGGCAGAGCAGTCTTACCGCGGTTGAGGTCCTGCGGATTCCCCGGGTATGTAGGACCTGCAGGAACTCCTCTGGTAGCGCTGAGGACCGTCCACAACCGCGACCAATTCGGGCCACGGCTTTATTTGGGTCGGTTTTACCCACGCACCTCGGAGCTTTATGGGAAGGGCCCGCACAAAACGGTTTCCCGACCACTCGCTCGACCACCTGGCAGGTGTGGGTCTCCGGCTGTAGCCACTTGTTGGTAATGTGGGAACAGGCGTACAAATTGTGACCTGGCGGCTTGGGCCGGATTAACTCCCCAGGGTTGTACTCCTCTGGGCCCGACGGCCAGGGTGACCCCCAGTTCGGGCCCCGGTCTCCCCCGCAGTTGTTGAGTCCTTGCGTCTTGGGACACGCAGTCGAAGTAGGCCCTTCTGCGGTTCGCCCTTATGGAAGGGAGCCAGGACATCCGCCCACTGGTCCGCCGGCAGCTGCTCTCTCTCTGCTATCCCGCATCAAAGGTTCCCCAGGTTTGGCCTCGATGTCCGTCATCCGCGGACATCTTGCGCAGGAACCTGCACCAACTGGCGGGGTGTGGACCGAGCACTTGTTGGTACTTTTGGCTTTGCAGCCAGGGTCCCGTAGCTGTTGCTGCAGCGTGGGGTTACCTGCTGTTGTTCCTTCACCGTGGCTTGGTGGGTTCTCAATTAGCAGGCGATTTGTCTCAGCTAGCGCCCGGATGGTCTCTTCGTGCGCTTTTTTGCTGGCGGCCGCCAACAGCTGGAGGTTAGCGTGGCTTAAATTAGCTGCTTCACCAACTCATCATTTTACCGCCCCTGCTGACCGTGCGGGAGCTGCTTGCACCCAGGGCATATGTTTTCTTTTCTGTCAGAAGAGTAAATTCCTCTATTTGGGCCCAAATGCGTCCTCCACCATGTGTGGGGCCTTTAGCGGCTCTGGGATCGTGACTTCACGTGTTCAGGCAGAGACAGAGACGTATTCCAGGTGAAATTTCGGGCTTTTGTATTTATTTAGCAGCAAACAGAAAGTACAACGTGCAAGGCATGCACAAACACAAACAAAAACAAACGCCTGCCCGTCTGGCTCTAACTAACAGAGGTCAGCTTACTGTCCAGTCTGCAAGTTCACCCGCTGGTTTTCCGCAGGGCTCCACCCCAAAGGGTTGAAGGTAGCCAGGGTGTAACCACCATAGTCAGCTTACCTGCGGGCTTTTATACTCCGGTAAACCCCGGAGTGCAGTCAAGGGAAGTGGAGCATCCCACCCTGCTATGCTCACTCCCAATGAAAGGCCGACCCAGGAAATGGCTGAAGCCACACTAACATATTAAACCCTTAAACATATGTCGACAGTCTAAACTGTCGACACCTATTGAAGTTTGGCCTTTCATTCCCCCAAGTCTCCTTACCTTTGGGGGGCGTGTTTTGGACAATGAAAGGTGCATGCCAGGACACTGGCCGGGATGTACACTCCATTGTACACCCTTCCTGCTGTTGCCACCTTACAGTATATGTGTTTTTTTCTTGTTGTTTTTATGATATTTTCTCACCTTTATGGCTGTGGCTTATTTTTGCATAGATACATATTCAGACATTTTTTGATTATTCATTAATATACTTTTGCAGTTCAGGGAACTGTTTGGTTTTAGGGTAGCTGCTGATGGCATTTGTAGTGTTTTTAGTTTGAGTCACTACTACACCTCCATTAGTCATTGCTGCGGGTCGCAGTTGCATTAGGGGATGTCAGTTGATAACACTAGCCAGCATTACTTTAACTATATTTTCCATACATTGTGCCCTTATGTGTGACCACATTTTTGTTCCGTCTCTTTACTGCATGCACATCCCGTTTTTCAGTATAGCTCATTCTTAATAGTATTCACGGATGC
Organism: Phyllomedusa bahiana; assembly: GCA_025379985.1. Lineage (NCBI taxonomy): Eukaryota > Metazoa > Chordata > Amphibia > Anura > Hylidae > Phyllomedusa > Phyllomedusa bahiana. Next base: position 14,522 of record JAODAL010034674.1, read on the forward strand.
GGTGGCTTTATATTTGTCTAGTTGTCATAGCAGCCATTCGCGTCACTTCCTTATTGCACTATTTCCAAACTACATTTACCATCATGCTATGCGGGATGCCGAGTATTACATGTCCTTATGATGACTTCCGGTTTCCGGTTCATTCGTCTGCAGCGTGCCGCGGCTATCACGGTGAGTGTGCCATTCATTAATTGTTAATTGCTAATTGTTTGGCTTTGAATCTTTTACATATATATAGTGTGTTTGTTATGTGTGTTCTTATGCGATGAGTAAGGGGAGTTGTATCTAGTTTCCCCGAAACGCGTCAGCCTTTGGTGTCATCTACTATTGCTGCAAGTCCCTATGTGTTTCTCATTTTTAAAGAAGCTCTAATAAAGTGAAAATATTTTTTTAACCATATCTTGGGAAATGCTGGATCATATTTTTACTTGCTTGGATTTGTACACTCATAGGCAACATATATAACAAAAGCGCGGACGGGTCATCCTGAAGCTGTATTCCCGTGACTGTTTTGATTACAGCAATGACCTTCGACCAAAAAGGACGTAATTCCCCACATCCCCACCAAATATGAGACATATCCCCCGGAGCGATTCCGCACCTTCCACACAGCAGGGACCGCTGGGAACATTGAGTGTAATAGCGTCGGTACACGGTACCACTTAGATAACACCTTATAGTTCAACTCCTGGATCCTACAGGAGATTGAGGTTTTGTGAGCTAAGATGCAGGCCTTCTGCCACTCCTCGTCTGGGATAGAGCGACCCCACTCTCCCAACTGATTTGGAAGTGCGGTTTTACAGCGGACAAGCCTTCTATGACCAAATTATATATTAGTGAGATCAGATGCTTCGGCTTATGCTGATGCACACAAAGAGATTCAAATGCAGTCAATGTTCTCGTTAAGTCCCTCCTTATTTTATTGGTGTTAAAGAAATGCCTGAGCTGCATATATTGCATCCAGGCATTCGGTGATCTATTTTGGGGAGGCACACAGTCCTCATAGGGCCTGAAAGACGAAGCAATGGTGTAGTCCCGGAACGTCTTTGGTCTGAGTCCCTGGGCATCGTGCATGAACAGACAGGGAATTGAGATTGAGAGTTCTGGATTACCTTTTATTGGTGTGAGAGGACCATCTGGAGTGTATAAATTATGCTGCCGTCCATAAATTTTAAACGCCACAAGGGTAACGTGCGCTATAAGTGGCAATTGGGCAGTTACCCCTTTAGCCAGGCCAGGGCCAAGCCATGGTAATGAGGTGAGAGGAACACCACACATAGCCTCCTCCATCTGTATCCAACTTTTTGACCCCCTACTATGGAACCAATCCACTACTTGCCACAACCGAGGCAACATAATAGGTTTTCAGATCCGGGAGAGCCAAGCCCCCTATCTCCTTTGACCTAATTAGTGTGTCTCTCGCTATCCTTGGAGGTTTATGAGACCATATAAAGGTCCTAAGACTTTTGTTAACGTCTTGGAAGAAGGAATTTGGGATTTTTATCGGGATAGTTTGAAATAAGTATAATAATGTAGGTAAAACGTTCATTTTAACAATATTAACCCTACCCACCCAGGAAAAGTCTTTCCTATCCCATTTGGTCAGATCGGCCTTTATTGCTCGGGCAAGAGTAAGGAAATTGAGATCATGCGCCTGATCCCTCCTAACAGGTATGCGAATACCCAGATAAATAAAGGACTCCGCTACCCACTTGAATGGGAAATTAGTTTTCAGCCCAGTGACTTCCCTTGGGTCTAATGTTATATTCACGGCTGTGCTTTTTGCCGCGTTAACCAGAAAATTGCTAAGAAACCCAAACCGCTCGAGCAACTCCATCAGGGCCGGAAGAGAAGAGGAAGGTTGCGTAATATACAGTAAGAAGTCGTCTGCAAAAGCAGCACACTTATATTGGACCTCTTTGATCCCAATACCCCTGATCTCCTCCGAAGCCCGGAGGGCCTGCATAAGATATTCCATGGAAATTACATACAGGAGGGGGGACAAGGGACAACCCTGTCTCGTACCGTTACCGATATGGAACGGTTCCGACAGTGAGCCATTGACCCTTATCTGCACCGACGGGGACTGATACAAAGCAAAAATCCTTTGCAGCATTATTAGCCCAATTCCGACATTCACCAGGGCGGACCTCAAAAACTGCCCATCCACCCTGTCGAATGCCTTTTCTGCATCCAGTGATAAGAGCATTAGAGGGACTTGCGATTGTTGAGCATAATTAATAATGGAGAATGTCTTTAATGTATTATCCCTGGCCTCTCTTGCTGGGACAAATCCCACCTGGTCTAGATGAAAGAGATCTGGAATAATATCAGAAAGCCTATTAGCTAATAATTTAGAATAGAGCTTAGTATCTGTGTTGAGCAAAGATATAGGCCTATAACTGGAGCAAAGCAATTTGTATTTGTCTGGTTTAGGGATCACTGTTATAAAGTCATGAAGAAAGTATGTAGGGAAAGTGTTAGAATACGAGACAGTATTAAAGGAATCAAGCAAAGGATCTGCAAGGTCGTCTTTTGAATACTTTGTAAAATTTTGCGGTGAAGCCATCCGGGCCTGGGCTTTTCCCTGCAGGAAGGTTGGTTATAGCTTGAGCCAGCTCATTGGAGGTGAATGGGGTCTCTAACGCTGAGAGCCTATCCTGCGATATTTGTGCCGGTGCATATTTTGTCATAAACCTTTCTAAAAGTTGGGATCTCATGGCGGAGTGTGAGCCATCCGTCGATTGTGGGATATTATATAATTGGTGATAAAAGGAATGGAAACTTTTAAGAATCTCAGGTGTGAGATGCGTGATCGCTCCCCTACTAGTTTTGATTGCTGGGATGAATAATGACGCCCTCTTGTCCCGTAGCGCACGAGCCAACATCCTGCTAGGCTTGTTGCTCCACATGTAGTAAGAATTTGCGCAGATTTGCTTATATCTGGTAGATTTTTTGTCCAATAGTTGGAGTATGTCATGTTTAGTGAGCAACAGGTCCCGCAGGTCTGCTTCCGCCAAAGAGGTCTTGTGCACTTCCTCCAGCAAGGCCAGTTTGGACAGAAGGGCTTGGAGCTTAGCCGCCGCTTCCCTCTTAAACCTTGCACCATGTTTAATGAGAATTCCTCTCACCACACACTTCAGGGATTCCCATTTAGTCTGGTTAGAAGTTGGGTCCGACACATGATCCGTAAGAAAGTTTTTAATTGTGCTGGTCAAATCAGCAACACAAACGGTGTCATTGAGCAGGGACTCATTCAATCTCCATGTGAAGGTTTTCCTAGCACTGTTGGGTAACGTAAGCACACAATGCACTGGCGCATGATCAGAAAGTAAGATGCTGCCGATCGCAGCCTTTTTAACATTGGGTAGCATGGCATGTTGTAGGAATATATAGTCTATACGGCTATAACTCCCATGGGGATGGGAGTAAAAAGTATAGTCTCGTGTGGTTGGGTGCAGCAAGCGCCACACATCGCTAAGCTGCATAGCATGCAAGAGTTTCTTAATTTTGTTTAATTTGTTAAGGGGGACAAATGAGTGCCCGTAGTAGTGTCCAACTGGGGGTGAAGGGCAAGATTGAAATCCCCTCCCAATATAATCATGCCTTGAGCAAAGGCATTCAGGTCATCCAACACCCTGGTAAGGAAAGAAAGGTGGCCACTATTCGGCGCATAGATGTTCGCAATGGTATATAGCGAGCTGTCTATCTCACACTTGACAAAAACAAATCGCGCAGAGTCATCAGACTTTGTCTCCAGAACCTGGATCAGCAAACTTTTATGGAAAAAGATAGCTACTCCCTTAGTTTTATTGACCAGGTTGCTACTCTGACACCACAGGGGGTAATATTTATTCCTGTAATTTTCTAAATGGCCCTTAAGTAAATGGGTTTCCTGCAGGCACAGGATGTGGGACTTTTGTTTGTGCATATTATACAGAATCCTATATCGTCTCTCTGGTATATTAAATCCCTTAACGTTAAGGGAGGAGACCTGAAGGGTCACCATCGCAAAATAGTTTTATAAAAGAAAGTTATACAGAGTCGGACGGACGCCAGATCGGAGAGCCCCATCCCGCCGCGCCCAGTGTATGCCGCATTTAACATATAACATAAACAGTGGTTAACTAAAGCTACCCACAAGCCTACCCATAAACACATAAGTAGACCAATGAAACTAAAAACTGCAGCTTTCTCTGCTGCTTTAAACTAGCACATAGTGCCCGTTACGTAGACCTATTGGGGGGAATTGCAGCCCTCTGCACCCGCAGGTACAGAAGGATCCGATGCGCCTGGGGAAAAAACGCGGGCCTCAAGCCCACTTGACAGGCCAGAATAATCATGTGTCTAAACAGAATATAGAATTAATATAGAGCTAAAGTAAAATGATCAGGACAACAATTAACAGAGTCCCAATATGACAGAAGGGATGGTAACTAGAACCCTTCCAAATGTCTTCTTGAAACCTATAAGAGAGAGCAGAAACACCAAAAAACTCGATACTTCTTGAAAACAATAGGCCTCAAAGGCTATCAGGTGCACACAGAAAGGATACTCATTCGCTCAAGCAGTTGGTGAACATGGTGGCGCATCACTGAGTAGCAAATGGGGCCCCCCTCTTTGTGGCAGAGTGTCCACTCTCCAGCCTTGAGACCACCCTGTGGTTCCTTTGAAGCCGCTGTTCTTTAGGGGACCCAGATGTAGAAGATTCTCTTGCTGTGTAAGTCCCGGTAGAACCCTGACCGCTTGTGACCGAGGAGGCAGCCACGTCCCAGTCGGGTAGAGTGACGTTAGGAAGTTTCAACGCTGACAAAAAAGTCGGGAAGTCCTCCGGAGTTCGGAACGTAACAGTGTCCTCCTCAGTTCTGACATGCAAGGCAAAAGGATAACCACACCTATAAGTAATCTGATTTGCCTGCAAGGCAGCCAGCAGTGGTTTAGTAGCAGCTCTCAAACATAGAGTGCGCCTTGACAAATCAGGAAAGATGGCAATCTTGGATCCTTCGAAGATGATACTAGGCGCAAGCCTCGCTCTTCTCATTATTTCTTCTTTAACCGAATAACAATGGATCTGGCATATAGCATCTCTTGGCTTAGCACTGTCTGGGCTGGCCGGGTATAAGGCTCTGTGGGCTCTGTCTATCTCAATATGGGAGTCGGCGGCCTTACCCAGGAGCATATTGAAAAGCTTTGTTAAGGACTGTGCAATCTCTTGAGTTTTGATCGATTCAGGAAGGCCTCTCACCCTTATATTGTTCCTCCTGTTTCTGTTCTCAAGGTCATCGAGTTGTACAGTCAGGGCGTGGTGAAGGGATTGCTGGTTTTTAACGGAAGTTTGCAACTCCGATACTGAGCGCATGACTGATGATTGAAAAGATTCGAGGTTCTGTACTCTATCTTGCAAAATGGAGACCTCTTCTTTCACGGTGTGTAAATCACGCTGCCAAGCACTCTTAAGATCTTGCGCCATAGCCGTTAAGTCATTTTTAGTTGGTTAGAACGACAACAGTGCCTGTAACTCAGGATGGCTTTGAAGAGTTACCATGGCTTGCTCCCATGAGATGGCGGGTGAGGCAGGGACTGACCCCGCAGGGAGATTGGGTGCTCGGCCACAGGAGATGATACAGGACCCCAGCGGAGGTGAACTTCGGGATGCCCCTACTGCCGGTCAGTCCTCATCCTGTATGTGGAGGCATGGGGGTGAGGTGGCTGGGGAGGCCAGGGGATGTGCCCTTGCAAATGAGCGCTCCAGAGGGTCTGGTACAGATTCTTGGGAGGTCTGCATGGTCTGGAGCTTCTCAGGCACCACAGAGGCGTGTGTGCTTCCATACATCTGTGGGGGAGCATTAATCCCCTCTTGCTGTTGCTCATCAATGTCCCGTTCCTTAGGGCTCATTCCTGGGTCAGAGGAAGCCCTTCTCTCTCCCACCCTCATCGTGGCCATTTTCCCTGTTAATTACAGGCCTCTCTCATCTTTTTAAGTGGGAGAACTTGCACAATTGGTGACTGACTAAATACTTTATTTCCCCAACTGTATCTCATATCTCCCTGTAATACTGTACTACTGCCGCATCACAGCCAGAGAGTGACACTGTATACCTCATTTGAAATAGAGGTAATTCTGTTACTTTATGCTACTTCACATCCACATGAGTGTATTACGTGTGCATTTTCATCATGGTCTGGTGTCTTCTTACCAAAACCTTTGTAGGAATATGAAAAAGAGTCTACATGCAGCAAAGTACTGCTCAATAAAGTGTTTCACAATTTTAAATCCAGTATCTGCACAGTATTGTGATTTAATCCCTTCCTGAAATCAGGTCATTATAATATGGCCATAACTTTTTTTATTTTTCCATATACATAGGCATATGAGGGCTTTTATTTTGCAGGACAAGATGTGCTTTCTAATGGTGTTATTCACTGTACCATAGAATATATTGGGAAACCAGAAATAAATTCTGAATGGGGAGAAATGTGAAAAAATATGTACTTGAGCCATGTTTGTGGGGCTTGTTTGTTTTTATGGCGTTTATTTTTCGGTATAAATAATGTTTTATCTGTATTCTGCAGGGTGATACAATTCTGGTTATACCAAATATGTAGGATTTTTTTATGCTTTAGTACTGCAAAAAAGAATGCAAACCTTAACTATTTCTGAAATTTGCACTGCAGCCCCCATTTTCTGCAACCAATAACTTTTTTGTTCTTCTACCTATGGACCTGAATGAGGGTGGTTTTTTTTTGTGAAGTGTACTTTTTATTGGTACCATTTTAGATAGATACAACTTTTTGATCACTTTTTATTCAAATATTTAGGTCACAAAAAATAACCACTAAAACGCAGTTTAGGTGCTTGGATTTTTTTTTCTACGGTGTTCAGTGTACGGGATAACTGATTTTATATTTTGATAGATCGGATTTTTACAGACACGGCTAAACTAATTATGTGTAACTTTTTATTTTTTATTTCTAAAATGGCAAAAGGGGGTTGATTTGAACTTTTCGACCATTTTTGGCCATTAGGGGGTGATATTGTCAATACATCCTTCTGCATTGTAAAAACAACGCAAAAGAGTGTACATGGATGGTATCCACGATCTCACTTGAGGGAGTGCTGATCATAGTGAGGAGCGGTGTGCAGCATAGTTTCACATTTATTTAAACTGTCTGAAAGTCGACCAATTTTTGTCTAATACATGACCGTGGTTTTTGTTCCGTTTTGCCCAAAAACCACGGTCGGTTCTAATTTTTTTGTCATCCGCCCATACAATTGATTATACGGGAAACCAAAGGCAAAACTCAAAAAGCCGGTGTATGATACAACATGTTGTATCATATGTTGACGCCAGAAGAGGAGCAGAGAAAAAATGACCTGTGTAGACTACAGGTCCTTTTTTCTGGCTGAACGATCGTATTTTCTGTGGTTTAAGAATCTGAAAACTGCCAAAAATACGGTTGTTTTTCTATGCCATGTACACAAAGCCTTAAGGCCGTGTTCACATGGCTTATTCAAGCCGTAATTGCGAGCCGGATTGCGCTCGCAATTCCGGCTTGAAAAAGGGGCGGGTGCGGGGCGGAGGCGCTGCCCGCCGGCCCCATAGACTTGCATTATCCACGGCGCGTATTGCGCCTGGATAATGTGCAGGTGACTTTCTCCCCGCCCGGCGGATTCGCCGAGCGGGTAGGGGCGACGGAATCCACTGTTCTCTATGAGAACTGTGGATTACCGTAATTACTGCGACGGATTGGAGCCGTACTGAAGCGCAAATCCAGCGCGCAGTACGGCGCCAATCCGCGGCGAAATAAGCCGTGTGAACGGCTCCTAAAACAGCAGGGAGTTAGAATATTACATATTACACTGTGAATTGAGACAAGTCCTATTATGTGTTTACATTCTTGTTACTAAGTGACAGCAACATGCAATGTGAAGTAGCTTACTTCCTATTGGCTGTAACTAGCTTATTCACTTTAATGGCAGAAATTTCTGAATCATGTGGGTGGTGGCTCTCTAGCCCAGCCTCTCTGTTATAGAAGGCTGACATTCACTCAGCTGGTTAGTTAGTGAGAGCCCAGTGTGCAGACAAGTCTAGTCTGACTGGGTGTGCTGGCTGTGGTTCCAGCAGGACACATGGTGTGAGTGGAGGCTTGGCTCAGTTAACCACGGTTAGGCCCATATGCCTAACGTGGACACTTATCCTGTTATTAATTCCAGTCCTTACTGAGGAGACATTCGGAAGTAAGCCTGATCCTCATTGCCTAAATAGGAGGAGTGAACTGAGACAGAGGTGGGAAGCTGACTCAAGGACCCCTTTGCTCTTCTAGTTTCCAAGTCAGGCCTCTGGCCAGGACCAGAGCTTTGTGGATATCAAGTCATGTTCCTGTTAGACGGGCATCCTGCCATAGGTTACTGCCGCTCATCATCAGTGAGCACAATTAATCCCATAAAAGTTGCTCACCATGAGCCAAGTAGTGAAGATTTCCTTAGTAAAGTAATATGATATTCCCAAGTAAGTTCAAGTCAAAGGGAGTGAACTATTTTTCTAATATTGCTCCAACACCTGCTTTCCACGACTAGCCAGCTCTGCCTTTCAGTATGCCCTTCTTTAAAATGTCTTTATTAAGTAATACAAAGTTCAGGACATTCTCAACGCATGAAATACAATTCGCGGATTATTAAAGAGTTAAATATTGATATGTTATAGCCTTGTCATTCTGTATTACCAATTTTCTATTTTATATAAAATAACACAATAAAGAAAACGAAAATAGTATAAAAGAACATATGCATATTAGAATCAGTCTGAGTCTTTGTTTTGCGATCCCATGTCTGTTCCTGAGAGCTGAAGTCCTATTTCTTTAGAATGCCAGCTCCACTATGTAAGCCATATAATTGTAAGTGATCATAGAGTATGTCAGATTAGATTGCCCCCATTATCCTTATAGTTAAAACTGTCAGTCTTATCCTCCTTTACAGCATGAAGCTATCTTTGTAGTGGAAAAGACATAAGTCGCATGAACATGCAAACAATATGTAGCATTAGACTCAGACAAAACACAAACACATATCAACAAGTGCTCCATTCTCCAGGCCCCCCCCCACCCCCTGTTTTGACAGTAGGATCACTCCAAATGGCTCCCCTTATCTGACGATTACATCTTGTCCTACGTTGAAAGGCAGAATCCCTGGTCGCCAGATATCAAGTTAGGTGTCGAACTAGAAATTCTCAGCTTCTGGACAAATCAAAGCACTAGGTCTCCTAAAGTGGTGCCTCGCCTATTAGCACCTGTTCTTGAAACCATGTGGTAAAACTAAAGCAGTCCTTAATGGCTTCTCGTATTCTCTGTGGGAGCAAGGGGATAAAACTGCCCCAGACTTCGAAAAAATTTTTGGCATGAGTCTCCTTTTTACCCGAGGCCTCTACCCAATCCATTTTTAGTATGTAAGACAATTTTTCTAGGAACATCTTGAAAGGGGGCATGGACTCGTGAATCCACGTGTTTAAAATAGTTTTGATACCTGCCGCAGAAATCATATATAGTAATTTCCTGCTTCCCAGTTCGCATGGAGTCACCTGAACATTTATGTGGCCAAATATTGCCCATAGGGGGTTGTTCGGGACATAATTAGTCAGGTGCGTTCTTGTGAATGTCATCACCCGTTCCCAGAAATCTTGAATTACCGGGCAACTCCACAAACAGTGGAATATATCTGCCTCCAGGGCACCACATCGGAAGCATCTACTGCTTTCGAAAATGCCCATGCGGTATCCCCTAACTGGGGTAATGTAAGCCCTGTGATACAGTTGGAGGGACATCTCCCAATATCTACTCGAGGCTAAGAATTTACGGCTATTAGCCAGTGCTGTAAGTAGAGTATGAACCTCCAGACTGGGGTCGTCTCCCGCCCACTTCGCGAGAGCCATGGTTGATTCTGAGAAGTCAAGTGGTGCATGTAAAACCTTATAATAATGAGTGGTCAAGCCCCTTTCCGCCGTGCTTTTGAGTAGGAGTTTACGTGTTGCCGGATCCCACTCCCCCTGCGTGAAATGTGGCAGTAGCGCCAAAACATAGCTACGAGCGCTCAAATAAGGGAAAAAGGAGACTCCAGCCTCTGGGTATTTAATTTTCAGTTCCTCTAATTGTAAGACCTTATGCGTTTTTGCATCAATTAGATCATAAACCGACAAGATACCCCCTTTCCCCCACCTATAAAAATCTTTATGTGGAGCCCCCTTCTGGAAGTCTGGATTGCCTATTAGTGTACGAAGCATAGAAGCATGGGGATGTAGTCCTAAGAGTCTCCTCATTTTTTGCCAACCCCGCCACGTTGAAAAGACAAGCGGGTTAGCCCTGATTTGTTCTGGGATTTGATGTAAGGGCTGATGTATGAAGTTTGCTAGCGAGATCTTCCCTAAAAATGATTGCTCTGCCTTGGTGTCCGTGTATACTGAAGTATTTTGCAGCCAATCTGCCGCCATACGAATCAGTGCGGCCACATTGTACGCTCGAATGTTCGGAAAATTGATACCCCCATTGTCCCTGGGCTGCTGCAAAATTATCAACGGAATCCGAGGCCTTTTACCACCCCAAATAAATCGGCGAAAGAGCGCATTCATGCGTATTTCATCTTTGCGCCTGATATAGAGTGGAAGGGAATGCAGGAGGTACAGTAATTTGGGAAATTCTACTAATTTGATAAGGTTTCCCCTACCCACATAAGACAACGGTAATTGCCTCCATGCATGCAGTCTGGATTCTAGCGAGGTTATATAAGGCGTAATGTTGTCTTTATACAGGCTGGCAGGAAGCCTTGATATCGATATTCCCAAGTAGGGTATCTTAGCAGTACACCAATTGAACGGGTAGAGTGATGTCCACATAGGTTTTGCTGGCCCTTTAAGTAACATAGCGTTCGTTTTATCCATGTTGATATGGTACCCCGAAAGGGATCCTACCTCCTGCAGCCCCCGCAGCACTTCCTGTAAATTGTGTCTTGGATTTTTCAAAATCACCAGCACATCATCTGCAAAAGCCACTATTTCTAAGATCGGGGAGTCGCCCCGATTCCCATCCGCGGCCAATCTGGGCTTTAGATAGTACAACAACGGATCAAGTGCGAGATCAAAGAGCAATGGAGACAGCGGACAGCCTTGCCTTGTGCCCCTAAACATATCTATGGGGGGAGTTAGTAACCCATTAATTAAAAGATTGGTAGATGAGCCTTCTTGGATGTAAGAAATGAAGTTTCTGAAGACGGGGCCAAAATTTCTTCTCGACAAGGTAGAGACAGAAAGGGCCACGAAACCCTGTCGAATGCCTTTTCGGCATCTAAGCTCAAAAGCATCAAGATATCCGAGGAAGGTTCCGAGGCCCTCACCGTCGCCCCCACCACCGTCCGAATATTTTTAACTGCCTGGCGTCCCGGTACAAAGCCTCTCTGCGCTGGATTCGCTATAACAGGGAGGAATGTCTGGAGGCGAGTCGCCAAAATCTTGGTCAAGAGCTTATAATCACTATTAAGTAAGGCTATTGGGCGATAGTTTTTAACCAGGGTGTGATCTTTGCCCGGTTTTGGGAGTAAGATCGTACATGATTCCGAAAATAGCTCCATTGCTCCTTGATCCCGATATATAGCATTATATAAGCTAGTCAATGTTGGCGTCACCTCAACTGAAAGGAGTTTATAAAATTCATTACCATATCCGTCCAGCCCAGGCGATTTCTTATTGGGTGAGGTCAGTATGCCCTTCTACCTGGGTTCACCACAGTTGCCACATTATAAAGGCGAGCCGCACACTCTCAGGGACTTTCAAGATTTTTTTTTTATCTGTTTACCAGTTTTATCCTCTTCCCACACAATTCTCACGCAAGTGCAATTGCTACTGGGACAGCTTGAGGGTGCTGCTGCCAGAGAAGTCCAGTCCTGGCCCTCATCTGACAAAAAGACTGTTGACCAGATCTTTGCTATGGTTAAAGACAGATTTGAGATTCACTCCTGAACTGAAGTTAGAATGTGTTTCCTTGCCAGGCGGCAACAACCAGGCAATACCCTGAGAGATTATGCCTTAACTCTTCATGAGACATTCAGTGCTGTGTTACATGTTGACTCCCTTGACGCTGCAACAGCCGATGAAAATTCTGATTGACCATTTCATAAAAGGAGCAGACTCCTTCAATACTATTACTATACATGTACTGAGAACCAATCTGCCACAAGGAGGCGCTTGCCTTATACTCCATTCTACACCAAGTATTCCACAGGGTAACTAAGCAGCACAAGCTCCAACTGCAACTAACCAGCTACAGTATCAGGTTAACCACATGGCTAAGATTCTAGAGCTAGTATGCCAGAAGCTACAGGAGTTGACTGCATAGCCTTTTAACAGAATCTTGTCCTTGTCACTCAACTTCTGGATAGTCACCTCCAGAAAGGACTGCTCATCGACCATATTGTCACCACTGTAACAGGTATGGACATGTTCAAGATCAATATTACCATTTAAATGGGCCACCCCTTAGGCCGAGTACCACCCATGGGAAAGAAAAGAAGCTGGTCCAACAGGGGCATCTATGTGGGTACCCCGCTGCATCATGTCCTGCCCACACATAACTGTTCAGCTGAACAGTCTCCCATTTGAAGCCCTAGTGGACACCAGATCCCAAGTTACCACTCTGCAAAAGCAGGCTTTTCTTGAACATTGGTACTTGAGTAATGTAACTGAATCCAAAGGTACATGTCTAAATGTTGTTGCTAGTAATGGGCAGCCTATTTCTCACTAGGACTATTAGGAGCTGACTCTCCAGATAGGTGATTTTAAATTGCTTCATCAAGGTGTAATTATAACTGATGTAGATGATAATGGTTTTGCTAATGTTGTATTAGGAATGAATGTTCTTAGACATTACTTTACTGTATTGTTGGATGCATTGCAGTCCCTACAGCTTCTTCATCTAGCAGAAGGTGATCCAACGTGCCATTCCTGTGCTAAGTGGCCAGCAAAGGTTTGTGAATCACAAGGGCAAAATCAGCCACATCCGTATCAGAGACACCCGTCCAGTAACCCTGCAACCTGGCACTGAAACCATGCTTTGGTGTCGAGACTGACCAGGTATTGAAAACCAGGACTATGAAGCTCTCCTAAGCCTATCTCAATCCACTGACAACCGATAATAAAAGCTGTCCACAGTATTGTAAGTGTCTCCAATGGTAAAGTACCAGTTCGACTAATAAACGTTTGCGACGCTCCTGTCAAGTTTCAAAAGTTTCTCTGAAGAACCCTGGTTGACAGAACTCAGTGTAGGAGATGCTAACATTCCTGAAGAGCAAATCAATGGGATTCTGAATGTTACCAAGAGATACCATCAAGTCTTCAATAAGCATCCTCTGGAGTTTGGGAAGGCAACTCTAATCCAACATACCATCCTGACAGGTGACCATCCTTTAATCAAGGAGTGACATCATCCTATTCTACCTGCCCTGTACCAGGTGCTCACCTGCTTGCACGCATCAAAGAGTCTCTGACTGCCTTGGAATCTGTTACCTACTTTTCTACCCTGGATCTGACAAGTGTATACTGGCAAGTACCTATGTCCCTTTAAGATTGTGAGAAGACTGCCTTTACCACAACCACAGGGCTCTTTTAGTTCATTAGTATATTCTTTGGACTCTGTGATGCACCAGCCACTTTTCAACGTCTGATGCAATGATGCTTGGGCCACAAAAATTTTCAGAGCATTCTGCTGTACATAGATTATGTCATTGTCTGTTCCAAATCCTACCATGACCATCTTTTTTCAACTATATGAAGTTTTTCAAGTGCTATTCAAACATGGGATGAAGATCAAGCCATCAAAATCTCATCTTCACAAGCCGTGGTGAGTACAGAATGTGTGTAACCTGATTCAGAGAAGATTGCCAAAGTACAGAACTGGCAAACACTTACTACTATCAAGGAAATTGAAAGTTTCCTATGTTTTGCAAGGTATTTCTGCCACTTCATTCCTCACTTTCCTCAGATAGCCAAACCATTGACTGAACGGTTATGAGTATGTCTTAAGAAACAGTATACCGTATATACTCGCGTATAAGCCGACCCGAGTGTAAGCCGAGGCACCTACTTTTGCCACAAAAACCGGGAAAGCTTATTGACTCGAGTATAAGCCTAGGATGAAAAATGCAGCGGCTACTGGTGAATTTTAAAAATAAAAATAGATACCAATAAAATTACATAGGAAGATGTAGGCAGTTTAATGTCCCCCATAGGCTGATATAGGCTGGTATAAGCAGTTTAATGTCCCCCATAGGCAGATATAGGCAGCTATATGTCCCCCATAGGCAGGTTATAGGCTGGTATAGGTCGTTATAGGCAGGTATAGGTCCCCCTAGGCAGGTTATAGGCAGGTATAGGTCGTTATAGGCAGGTATAGGTCCCCCTAGGCAGGCTATAGGCATGGTATAGGTCACCCTAGGCAGGCTATAGGCATGGTATAGATCGTTATAGGCAGGTATAGGCCCCCTAGGCAGGCTATAGGCAGTTATAGGTCCTCTAGGTAGGCTATAGGCAGGGTATAGGCAGGTATAGGTCCTCTAGGTAGGCTATAGGCAGGGTATAGGCAGGTATAGGTCCTATAGGTAGGCTGTAGGCAGGTATAGGTCCTATAGGTAGGCTGTAGGCAGGGTATAGGCAGGTATAGGTCCTATAGGTAGGCTGTAGGCAGGGTATAGGCAGGTATAGGTCCTATAGGTAGGCTGTAGTCAGGCTATAGGCAGGTATAGGTCCTATAGGTAAGCTGTAGGCAGGGTATAGGCAGTAATAGCTCCTATAGGTAGGCTGTAGGCAGGGTATAGGCAGGTATAGGTCCTATAGTAGGCTGTAGGCAGGGTATAGGCAGGTATACCCCCTATAGGTAGGCTGTAGGCAGGGTATAGGCAGGTATAGGTCCTATAGGTAGGCTGTAGGCAGGGTATAGGCAGGTATAGGTCCTATAGGTAGGCTGTAGGCAGGGTATAGGCAGGTATAGGTCCTATAGGTAGGCTGTAGGCAGGGTATAGGCAGGTATAGGTCCTATAGGTAGGCTGTAGACAGGGTATAGGCAGGTATAGGTCCTATAGGTAGGGTGTAGGCAGGGTATAGGCAGGTATAGGTCCTATAGGTAGGCTGTAGGAAGGGTTTTAAAACAAAAAAAAACATTTACCTGGCTCCCCGCTGTTCCGTCTCCCTCGCCACTCCGCCTCCTCGCTGTCCGGCCTCCCGCGCTGTCTTCCCGGCACAGGCGGGTAATGTCATCAGGCCGCGCATGCATGTGTCGGAAACTCCGGATGGCCGCGGCCGCCCGGAGTCCACTGTGGCGCAGGGAGCGCTCGCTCTCTGCGCCGCAGTGGTATCTCTTCACCTGAGTGCGCTCCGGAGGAGTCGCACTCAGGGGAGTAGATCGCTGACAGCGCCCGGGCCATCGCAGCGCCCGGAGGCTGTCAGCTGTACTTGGCCTTCAGCTATATGCGCTCCCTGAGGAGTCGCATATAACTGAAGTGTCCCTGCCGGCGCACGGGCCATCGCAGCGCCCGAGTGCCGACAGTGACTCGAGTATAAGCCGAGGGGGGATTTTTCAGCACATTTTTTGTGCTGAAAAACTCGGCTTATACTCGAGTATATACGGTAATTGCAAACTTCCTGTCGACCGGACAGAATGCAAAGAAAACGTATTCTAGAAGTTAAAGACTGCACTGACTCAACTCCCCATCTGACTATAAACAGATGCCATAAACACATCAAAACATTATGGCTAATAACCTAGATAATAATTGGGTTGAACCTTAATTGTATAAAAAAAAAACGCCAATATATGACTCAAAACACAATGTAAAATATTATACTTTATTAATAATTAAAAATCCATACATATAAAAAATCCATAAACACCCAAAATGAGACCTAAGACACCGTAGCCCAGAACAACAAATAGCACAATATGATATCATGAATAATATAACTGTGCATTAAGATTAATAGGTATGTACACAAATAAGTAGGTCCAGACTCATCAAAATAAATAAGGGTACAAATGCAATAATATGAATACAATAATGAATAAGTATTTAACCCTATGATGATGCTGGTTGGGTGAGGGAGTGTGCAACCCAACGCACGTTTCGCTCTGCTCCATGAGAAAGCGCAGAGCAAGACGTGCGTTGGGTTGCACACTCTCTTGCCCGTCCAGCATCATCATAGGGTTAAGTACTTATTTATTATTGTATTTGTACCCTTATTTATTTTGATGAGTCTGGACCTTATTTGTATACATACCTATTTATCTTTATGCATAGTTATATTATTCAAGATATCATATTGTGCTATTTGATTTGCTGGGATAGGGTGTTTTAGGTTTCCTTTTTGGGTGTTTATGGATTTTTTATGTGTATTGATTTTTAATTATTAATAAAATAAATTATTTTACATTGTGTTTTGAGTCATATATTGGAGTTATACACAGATGCCAGTTATCAAAGTCGGGGTGCTGTTCTCTCCCAGGTACAAGACAACAAAGAATGAGCGATTGCCTATGCCAGTAAAAGCCTGAGATGAGCGGATTGACACAAGCTATAGTTCAAGCTAGCTCAAGCTAAAGCTGGAACTTCTCACTCTTGTGTGGGCAGTGACGGAAATCCAATCCATTAGCCCACCTTAATATCTCACATATGGGAGCTCTGGAACAGAGATGGGCCTCAAGACTTGCTAACTACAAATTCACCGTAAAGTACTATAGTGGCAAATCCAATGTCAATGCAGATACGTTGTCCCGACTACCTATTGGGGTCTTCCCTAGCTCAACAGGATGAATGGGAAGAAGTGGATATGCCACCATTCTTTTCTTGTTTTGCTAAGCAAAACACTATCACTGTTAACTCATGTGTGGAAATTATCTTTGTTCCACTCCTTTATCCAATTAAATGCCTCCTCCGAATTATATTGTTATTATTGCTGCCGACAGCCGGAGCTCGAGAAGTATGACCCATACACTTTGGCTGGGACATGAAATCTGAAGTTTAATCACAGTAAATTACATTCCAATAGAACTTTTTTTAATCACATGACTATTCTATCACTACATGATTGGTTAATTGGTGGTCGCTAAGAGACAAGTTATAATTTGCATGTACGTATGAAGCATTAGCTGATATGACACATTCCCAAACTCTCCTCTGTATTATCTGGGGGGAGGAGGAAGGCCTTGAATGTCTTGCTTCTAGTCGACACCGCAACTGTCTCAAGGAAAGCTGTGGGCGAGATATCTGATAGTTCGATAAGGATGTATAGCAGTAAAAGCAGTTTAAAAAACTATCTGATGAGCTTAATAAGAATGTAATGATGAAACAGACTTTTGATGTTTTTCCCTTAAATTACCAACTTGACAGTCCCCCCTAAAAACATCAAAATCTGTTCTAACGCTCCCCCCTAGAGCGTGAATGATGATTGATGCTCGTCTCTAAACTGAACAAGAATGGGTAAAGGTCACTCTCTTTAGACAGCAGGGTAAACAGGTGTAGTGGGTGTTGAACCCACTGAACCACTGTCAGGCTTGCTCCAAGGGGCGTAACCAAGCAACCGCCGGCCTCCTCGCAGAGCCTTTGATGGTAAGGATGAAAGTTGACCAACGACCGCCAGGTGCCACCTCAGAGCAGTCCCCGGCAGAGGCATCTATGGATTGTTTACAATCTCATAACCCTCAATGATTCTGGAAAGTCATGATGGAGGTGGCGCTTAATTGTTCAGCTATACCTTGTAAGGCATCTCGGGTGTAATTATCAAACCTCTGTTGATTACAATAGATGTAATTTACCCAGTCCATACTTTTGTTGATTGTTATCTGGGGCGTAAGTGATTCAAACCCTTTGACCTGATCCCTAGCTTTGAATTCATCAGGCACCCCCCTTGGTTGTCCCTCTTGCATTTTTACACAAATCCAGACTAGACAAACATATGAAAGGATAAGGGAAAAGTTCATAATGACTTATTGGTCGCAGTCACTTTCTTGCAGTGTGAAGCATGCACCCAGGGGGGTCTTCCTTCAAGTTTCACTGAGGTTGGGGACACCAGGAGTACTTTTTTTTTTTTTTTTTAAACATTCAAATTTTTATTGAAATTTTCGAAATGAAACACAATTATGATTATAGATGAGTATAAAAACAGAGGTGAAAAACTACACATACAAAACTCAACGCCTTCAGGCTAAAATATAACTTTTAATATAAATTGCTAATAAAAAGGACCTAGACTAATCCCTACAAAGTCCCTAGAAGCAATGAAATCTAAGGAAAAGTGGGGGTATCGCCCTGAAGAAGGGCGACCCCACTCAGGAACCTACCTACAAAAACCCTAGACAACCCCTAATCTACACGCAACAGACGAAAAACAATCCAAAAAGTGTGACCCATTAGTGACATAATAAATATAACCCAAAAAGCAATAGTAAACAAAGAAGACAATTACACGATGAAGATCAATCCATATAATAGGGATATTGTAGTAAATAAGCACAATAATTTATGCTAACAATAATACTCAGATGTATTCCATATATATTACACTTTGCGTTCCGACACGTTTCCCCCGAGCAGGATAAGAAATCGGGTTCATCAGGGAACATACAACAGTATATAGCAAAGGTATTGCACACAGGTAACTTACATCCCTTCAATAACAATGGTACATGATAGGTAGTGGCATTGCTTAATAGCAGATGGAAAAGTCCATGATATGGGATACCAAAACAGGATAGCAGGTAGGCAACCAAAAAACAGAGGACAACGTGATTAAATCAAGAACAGAACTAAAAACAGTGAACAAGCCATGTCATACATCAGAATAAAAGCATTTGAGAGTGGTAATGAGAGACAAAATCTTAGTTTAAATTATTGCCAGCTTACCAGAGAGATCTTTTCATATTAAAGCAACAAGGATAAATTATGGTGAGAGCTATAAGAAGCACCAATAAGTGACAAAGAGAGCTCTATAAGATGAGTTATGTCACGTACTGTATTTAGAGGCAGACCATGATAACCATGCCTGGCTTTGGTGAAGAAATGAGGTGGAATTACTAGAGAAGTCTCAGCATGGAACTGCACATTGACCCTATTAATCACTTCTGGGATGAGGAGGGGTGTAGTGGATTTCCAGTGTGTGGTTATGACTGACCTTGTAGCTATCATAACATGGAAAAGCAACGTATGATAAATATTGGGAATCATATGATAAGAGAGGTCGAGTATCGCCGTCTCAGGAGGAAGAGAGAAGGAGAACTGGAATTGTCAAGATGCTTAAATCAGGTGTGGAATCTATCTTTGTTCCACTCCTTATCCAATTAAATGCCTCCTCCGAATTATATTATTATTATTGCTGCCGGCAGCCAGAGCTCGAGAAACATGACCGACACCTTCCGTTTCGGACATGAAATCTGCTTTAATCACAGTAAATTACATTCCAATAGAACTTTTTTAATCACATGACTATTTTATCACTACATGATTGGTTAATTGGTGGTTGCTAAGAGACAAGTTATAATTTGCATGTACGTATGAAGCATTAGCTGATATGACACATTCCCAAACGCTCTCCTCTGTATTATCTGGGGGGAGGAGGAAGTCCTTGACTTTCTTGTTAAACTCATATAAACTCCAAAGTTATACCAATTAAAATGTCCGTTCGACCCGCAAAAAATGTCCTTATACAGCTCTGTATACACACTATAACTATTTGGGGCTCTATGGATGGGAAGTTTGTGCAGGGGTGGGAATTGATAGGAAATCGCTGAAAAAGAGAGGAGTCCAAGGTGTATTTGTGGTAAATTCTACAGGGACGAGTAGTGGCCTAGAGAAGAAGACATTGAATTCTGTTCTGGACTGAGGAAAAAAGGGAAGAGAATGACTCATCAGAGAAGGCATCATGGAGTTTTGGGCCAGATGGAGAAGAAAAGGAGAAGAGAACAACTCCCATCAGAAATGACGTCTCCTGTGAGTCCCTGATGTCAGGGGTTATTTTACTTCTGTGTTGTACTCATATGATGGTGACCTGACTACTGGTGATCTGTGATTGACGGTGTTGTAGGTTATATTGGCGCTTTTATAGTGACGGTTTAGGCTTTGCCCTGATTGTAAAGCAAATGCACACCTGACTCTGTGATTAGGGGTTTCTCTGCGCCACTTTTTCTTTCTTGCTTGTGTTTAGGGTGCTTTCACACGTAGCGGTTTTTGCTGCGTTTTTTGTGCAGAAATGTACAGCATTAACTGCTGTGCCTTTCTGCACAAAAACCGCATCCAAAAACACAATGTGTCAAAAACAAACCAAAAATGCTCCGTGTGAAAGCAGCTTTATAGTGTAGTTTATTTTAGAAAGTGGCGAGGTGCGAGAACAAGGGAATTTTTTTAAGCGGATATTGTATGTGGGCTGGTAAGGGCTTTGTGCCAGGGCTGCTTTTTATTTCCAGTCCCACCCTGAAGATAGGTACCAACAGTACAAATCCTTCAAAGGAAATAAAAGAAACAATGCAAGGCTTGCAGCTCCTGAACCCAAGATGCAAAAAGTAACACTCAACATATCAAAACCAGAAACAGCATCCCCAGTGTTATGAGGAAAAGTAGAAAAAACTTTATTTCTCCATAAGTGCAACATTTTGACCTGTGAAAAGGTCCAAATCAAGCATGCTTGATAACAAATCAACCAAACATGCTTGATAGACCTATTCACAGGTCGAAATGTTGCACTTATGTAGGAATAAATGTATTTATCCTTTTTCCCAATAACCCTGCAGATGCTACTTCTCTTTTGATATTTTGAGATTGATTCTCTTAAAGTCTTGGGCTGAGGGTAATAACTAACAAACCTTTGAGAGATTCTGGAAGGCCTTGCCAAATTTGACAGCACAGAGCTGGGTCATTGCATAAAGAATGCACCGACCATCATCTAAATTCAATATAATAATCTTCAACAGGCCCAAGTCTCAAAGAGTAAGTTGGTCTGTGCCACAGTTCTCATTTCTAGGTTGTCGTTCTAACAAAGAAATGACTAACCATACCCATTGTTCCTCTGTGCCAGAAGAATAAGGTCCTAAATGGAAGTATAGCTTGCAGTTGTCGTGAAAACTGACAAAACATTTCTGATCTCCAGAAAAAAGACCAGGAAAATTCAGTTTGCGTTCTGGGCAGATGCGCTCATGCTGCTGGACCCTGTGGGCTATATCCTGAACCAGTTCAGTAAGACCATGCATTTGGTCTCTCAAAACTGTAGGAAGCAAAGGAGAAAATAGTCAGAACACAAGGAGCAATCACAGGCACTGATTAAAATGTAGACAGTTTTAAATACCCTGCCTCAGTCACGGATTGGACACAGGTACAGGAGTCAGAATGGCTCTGCTCCAAGCCCATGCTGAAGCTGGATCAGAAGGCATGAAAACCTATAAAGACAGTACACACTTACAGTATCACACAAAAGTGAGTACACCCCTCACATTTTTGTAAATATTGTATTATATCTCTTCACAGGACTGAAAATACAACACTTTGATACAAATAAGTGAGTGTATAGCTTATATAACAGAATAAATTTGGTGTGTCCTCAAAATAACTCACACAGCCGTCAATGTCTAAACCCTTGGCAACTAAAGTGAGTACACCACTAAGTGAAAATGGACGCATTGTGCCCGAATTTTCAATATTTTGTGTGGCCACCATTATTTTCCAACATTGCCTTAAAGGGGTTTTCTCACTTCAAGGATTGCTTTCTATGTTAAAGATCTTGCAAAAACAAGTCATTTTGCAATATATGTCCATTAACAATGTCCTTATTCCTAGATATCCCCTCCTGTATGGGCAGCATCAGCTCCTCAGACCACTATAGCTACAGACCTGTTCAATGTCTCCTGATAGGCTGCCAGTACTGGTCGCTATAGCTACAGACCTGGTATCCTCAGCAGCTCATCAATTCAGGCCAGTAGAAGCCAATAGTAGCCAGTGAATTCAAAAACGAAACTAAGAAATCAGTACTCAGGTAAGATGAATCGATGTAGTGAGACAACCCCTTTAACTCTCTTGGGCATGGAGTTCACTAGAGCTTCACAGGTTACCACTGAAATCCTCTTCCATGCCTTCATGATGATATCACGGAGCTGGTGGATTTTAGAGACCTTGTCCTCCTCCACCTTCTATTTGGGGATGCCCCATAGATGCTGGAGATATGATTGGACACTCCAGCACCTTTTACCTCATTTTCTTTAGTTAGGCAGTGGTCATCTTGGAGGTGTGTTTGGGGTCATTATAATGTTAGAATATTGCCCTGTGGCCCAGTTTCCAGTTAGGGAATCATGCTTTGCTTCAATACAGATGTCATTCATGGTTCCCTCATTCAACTCTCGCTCCCTATAGCTGACAGCACTCATGCAACCCTAAACCTACATTTACACTGTTATATGAGCTGTACACTGACTTATTTTCATTATATCAAAGTGTTATATCTTCAGTGTTTTTTAATGAAAAGATATAATAAAATGTTGCATAGCAGACTTTAATTTTTATTATGCAAAGAAGAAAGCAAAACTTCATGTAGGTGTGCAAAAGTTGTACTTTACATGTATACCACTGAAGGCAAACAGTACTGTATCTTCAGATGGTTAGAAGATAAGGGTGGTTTCACAAACCGCATTTTTTGTGATGCCATTTTATGAGCCAAAGCCATAAATGTATCCAGAAATCCTGCCTTAATATTTCCCATTTCATTTATTTTGGCTTCAACTGCACTTCACCTACAATGCGCAGTAAGAAAGGTTCATTCTCACTGGCACATTCTACACTGCTTTACAGCTATTTAGAACTAGGTTGCTGACAGCTGTATGTAGCATGGCTGGTATCCAGCCATTATGGGTTGGCCTCCCCGGAACAGCTGCAGATGGGTGGGTAGCTGTTCCCGGTCCCAGGTCTCCAGTTCCATGTCGGTTTTTGGCCAGTCTCTGATGGCTATAAAGGCCCTGTCTTTCCAGTGATCGGGGGGCCGTGGCCTGCTACATGGAAGTTGGAGCAGCAGAGCTGGAGAGGGGCTCGGGCCCCCCCGGAGGCTTGGGGAAGGAGGCAGTACTGGAGAGTACTGTGTGTTTGATGCTGGACGTTAGGTCCAGACTACGATAGACAGGGTTTTATGTCCTAAGTTATTTAGTGGCCAGACGGCCTAGGTTTTGTTTTAGTTATGTGTTTTTGTGTAACCTGCTTGACTAATAAAACTGGTTGAAGCCAGTGAAACCAGAGCCTTGTGTCGGTGTGCCAATACCTTCTACAAAAGAGGGCGATCCTGTGAGCTAAGTACCCCCAGGACGGCCCAGGAGGGCGTCCAGACGCAAGCAAAGTGTCACATATGGTGGAGGTATGCGAAGGGCAAGATTGGCGCTAAGTACATAAAGATTGGCACTAACTGGCGTATACGGACTGTTGCTGTGGAGGAAGACTGCCTCAGTACAGCAGGACAGTGTTTCTGGAGAGACAGGGGACACACCCCAGTACAGAGAATGTGTGGGCGCTGACCAGGGAGAGTTTATCAAGTTTTTTCGAGCGGCAATTGCCCTGATGACGGAAGACATGGCAAAATTCCCACCTAATTCTCCGCAGCATCAGGCCTGTGCTGCAGCTATCAGTTCACATATGGAGGCCATACAAAAAAGGGAAGGGACACAACAGGCCCTTGGAGGGTCATTGAAAAAGGCTGGTGTAGAAAGCAAGGCGTTTTTTCCAAAAGAAGTCCAAGCCAGGTGTTCCTGATAGGCATGGATTAACTCCAGACCAAGTTGAGCTGCTGGGGTGCATGGAGGCGGCCGTTACCGGAGGGCAACCAGCCTCCACAACAGAGGGCGGCTGCTGAGGTCCAGCGAAAGGAACACCAGTGAGGACCCTGGAGTTGGGGTGGTGGGCATCCAGTATTGGTGGCCCTGGAACTGTCGCCAAAGGGTCTCCAGGGGAAACCGACATCTAACCCCTTTGTGAAGGTCCGCCCAAAACCGGGTAAGACTGTTGAACTCTTTTTGTCCTGGTTGGGGGACTGCCAATCATGTTCTGGAGGTATGTGAGGACCTAAAGGGTGGGAATTTGTGCGGGGGAAAGTGACTTTCCTTATTTCTGGCAGCTGTGGGAGACGGCGAGTGAGCCAGGCACAGCAGTTGGTTATTCCTGGGAAGCGCCCCCTAAAAAGGGTTCTGTGCCACGGCTTAAAGAGCCAGAAATATCCCCAATGGAAGTCCCTGAGAAGATGGAGGGCAGAGGGTTCCTGCCTGTCGGTTTGAATGGGACTTGGGTGCAGTAAAATTATCCCTAGAAACTTTTTACATAAGGAGAAAAGTCCAAAGAGCAGAGAGACTGGGGCTATCCGGACTTGGAAAGTCTCCCTGGACTTGATGTTTTGCATGATGACTCTGTTACCTTCTGCATTATAACTAATATCCTAGGGCAGATGTTCTAATGGGTTAAAGATACCTGTAATCCATAGCCTGCCCACACAGCCTGAGCAGGGGAGGTTAGCTGTAGCACAAAGTTAGCCCCAGTTACTGGGGCCTGTGTGAACAAGCAGCTAGAGGGTGCAGCTACTTAAAGTAATGGAGAGCAGCGCATATCTGCCCCTAGAGGTCATGGCTGTAAGAGCTATAGGTGAAGTAAAATGCAGTGTGTGCTGCTAAGGACACTTCAGCCAGTGCAGTAGAGGGGGGTTAAGCTCTAGTGTGCCCTAGAGGTCATAGGGGGAGAGCAGCCCAAGTAGCACAGGTGATGGTTGTCTGTGGCGGAGGACAATCTGGAGAAATGTGCCACCCGCTACAGGCACAGGTTTAGCCAATGCGGTTGCCCCTAGCAACATGGTTTCTTCTGCACCTCCTGCTGTGAAAAAAGTAAGAGTGTTTTGGGCCCTGAATTTTTATGTGAAGTGTCGGAGTCCAGCTGGTGAGTGTGTCTGCCAGTGACCCCAGCACCCGTGTGCGTAAACCCGATGGTAGCCTGCAAGTCACAGGTAATGCGGACCCAGGGGTTGAAGGCCACCATTCTGTGTGACTGCTGTTGGGCCCAGAGAAGAGCCTTCATGTGTCAGTCTGCAGCCTGGAAGCCCTGAAAATGTTTGTTCTCCTACAATGTGTGAGGAGACTAATTTAATGAGGGTGTGTCCAGACTCTGAGGTGTATGCCTGCATGAATGCAGCCTCAGATAGTGATGAAAATGCCTGTGTAAGGAGAACATGTGCTGAGCTCTGTAGTGCTATGGATTCCTTTTGCTCCAGTAGTTTTCTGTGTTGCCCCGTAACTTTTACTGCCATGGTCACAAAGATTGCAGTGATGGAAGGAGTGAGCTGCTAGACCCCACAGAGCTGGGTGTATGCTTGAACCCTAGTGAGAGGCAGGTGAGTGGGTTTAAATCCCCAGAGGGTATAGAAGTGCCTGGTTCTGAGACAGCTGGTAAATTCTCCCCAGAGGTTATGGAGGACAGTAGTAACCGCATCACAGAGGTAGCATGTCCTGTGGTTTGTGGCAACCTACAGGTGGGCGCAATTTCCAGCCAGATACCTGCTACAGCTATTGATGTTAAACGTGTCACGGAGTTGCCTAATGTGAACACAGCCAATTTTGTGTCCCAAGTGGGAGGATCCCCAAGGAGGATGGCCGGGATGCTATGATTGACATCCCACTTATAAATGTGTCTGCCATGGACTCCAGCTCATGGTGTGAATTTGAGGTTGAGAAAGATGTAGAAGTATCCCAGATAGAAGCTGAGAGTTCTCCCTTAGAGGTGGTCATGGGTGATGTGAAAGAAACATCTCCACCCATTGATGCAGAGTGTCTGCTGCTACAAAGCGCCAGTGAGAAGTGTGCACTGGAGAATGTGTCCTCTGTCACTGGAGAGGTGCCAGGTAAGGCCATCATGGCAGACCAAGGGTTTTATAGAGGGGTTTCCAATGGTGATGCGAAACTATTAGCATGCCTGCTGATTGTGTGAGTTTTTATGGGAGAACATGCAGATTTTTTGACTCCTGTAGTGCAATATAAGCCGCCTCAAGTGGTCACCACAAGTCAAATACCTGTAGCAATCCATAAAGCCCATGTGAGGGCCAGCGACCCCTGTACTCATGCAAGGGTAGTGCAGGGAAGGGAGCCAACAGACGGTGAATGTAGTCTTTCAACCGCTGTGAGTCAGGTGTATGGAGAGATCAGCGAGTCCTCAGACATTAAAAACTCACCCAGTAAAGAGGCTGAGATTATCGGAAGAGGTCTCCTAGATGTAGGGATTGTGTGCAATAACCCCGGGATCATTGACCAGCAGGGTATGGGTAGCACAGGGGTTCTGTATGCCAGAGTGGGTGCTAGTCCAGAGAAATTGGAAGGGGTAGCTGACCCTAAAAGGCAGGAGATGGTTGTGAGGACCAGAGGATTTGGGAATAGAGAAGCTTAGGTCGCATTTGTAAATTTCCCGCAGCAAAAAAGCGTAGCAGGTTTTGGCTCAGGTGCGCCCCTAGGGGCCATGTTGAATAGCGACCCTGACAGGTGGCGTCATTACAGTTTCTGGTGACACTAGGCGGTTGCTGAGACAAACCAGGGCCTCCGGGGCTTTTGCGAGACCCAAGATAGGGAAAACTCTGCCTAGTGGGCACCATGCCAACGTAGTCTGTGTGGGTAAGCACCCTACAAGGTTGATAGCGCTGGTAATGGGGTTGGCATAGTAACCCTGGAATGTCGGCATGCGGGCTGTGCGTGATGACTTCCTTGTAGTAGAGCGTGCATGGGTGGTGACATCTATAGTAAGTACAGTAGGGCTGTCTGTTGAACAAAGTGTGTTGATGCATGGTATGAGCCCACAACTGAGTTGTATGTGGACCCCTTTTGTCTCGCACCCCCCGAGGTTGTAGGGAAGACGTTGCCCAAAATAGGAGCTTTGACCCCGGGGGGGAGCCTGGGCAAAGTGAGAAAGCCCTACGGGCTTTATCAGAGGGGAGGGATATGTGACAGAGTGGCAAACAGGGAGTTGCCTGTTTCTGCCACTAGGTGAAGGGCGTCCTGGTAGAGACGTGCCCCCCAAGAGCCTGGGTTGGTGGGGGGAGCCAATTGCTATCTGTCGCAACACTAGGTGCTGACAGCTGTATGTAGCATGGCTGGTATCCAGCCATTATGGGTTGGCCTCCCCGGAACAGCTGCAGATGGGTGGGTGGCTGTTCCCCCCGTCCCAGGTCTCCAGGTTCCATGTCGGGTTTTTGGCCAGTCTCTGGATGGCTATAAAGGCCCTGTCTTTCCAGGTGATCGGGGGGCGTGGCCTGCTACATGGAAGTTGGAGCAGCAGAGCTGGAGAGAGGCTCTGGCCCCCGGAGGCTTGAGGGAAGCCGAGGCCGTACTGGAGAGTACTGTGTGTTTGAAGCTGGACTTTTAGGTCCAGACAAACCGATAGACAGGGTCTATGTCCTAAGTTAGTTAGTGGCCAGAGGGCCCTGGGTTTTTGATTTATTTTATGTGTTTTGTGTAACCTGCTTGACTAATAAAACTGGGTTGAAGCCAGTGAAACCAGAAGCCTTGTGTCGGTGTGCCAATACCTTCTACAAAAGAGGGCGATCCTGTGAGCTAAGTACCCCCAGGACGGCCCAGGAGGGCATCCAGACTCAAGCAAAGTGTCACAGCGCCAAGTTCATACACGTCGCCCTTTGACATTTTTTATTCCAGAAAACTGGTGTAAATCTATTAACACATCTTAAACTGGTTGTAAAAAATAGACATAAAAAATCTGCACTATTGAGTTACTGCAACTTTTACTTGACAGTTAAAATGGGGAAATCTCACTGCGTTTCTCAACTGCATTGAAAATACATGTAGAAAGCAAAGGGTTTAACCTCCTCCAGTTGTGCAGTCATAATTTTTTGGCTCTTCACATTTTTCCTCTTTTTCTTCTTACAAAAAACATAACTTGCAACAGTGGGTTGCAAAAGTTGCAAATGTTACAGCCACAAACTTAACTGTATTTTATTGATATTATATTAATTATATTGATATTATATGTGAGCAATAGTGTTGAGCGATTATTATCGACAAAGTTGAAATCGGCAAGGTTTTTATGGTGATCGAAATTTTTAGATCGCAAATAATTAAGGCTAAAACTGTGCATCATCATTAAGATCGCGCATTTTCGGCGCTTCCTGTAATTTTGGCGGCCAGAAAATGATTAAAGAATAGAGCGGGGAATGTGTGTGCGAGTATGACGGGATGTTGTAGGGTTGCGATTGGCGGGAAAAATAATGACCCTTTTTACATGAAACAGCGTTCCTTCAGCCTCAGTGTCTCTCAGCGTTTTCTGGGAGTAGGCTGCCCCTTGGTGGAAAAAACGCTCAGCGAAATTATTTATTTTGCCAAAAGAAACCTCACTACTACTTTTGATCCTTACAATTTAGTTAGATTAGAGATTGGAAATTTTATGAGTTAGGTGGAATTTTAAAAGGGCATCTACCGCTTGAAAGTCACAGGGGAGGGGGGGGGGCCCCCGCGGGAACACAGACAAGCTCTATAAGAACACGGGGAAAAAGTTCACCAAGACTTAGTGTAGACATTGCACTGAAATACTTATTATTAAAGTTTTTATTAAAATATTTCCTGGATTTGGGCAGCCTGAACTTTATTGGTCACTCATTTTATAACTGAGGTCTCTGTTTAGGTGCAAAAATCCCCCTTTTTTTACAGTATTCATTTAGTACGTGTTCATTTTTAAAATTTTTTCCCCTTCCACCTTTTATATATCCACCTTGCATTAAATCTGAAAACGCAATTTTATAGTCACCACAGGTGAATTTAAAGGTGCAAAAAATATGTATTTTTTTTTTTCGAAACATAACAGATACGTTTTTTTTGGGCTTTGGGCCCCTACAGCTTTTTTCATTGACGCAGCTTGCCGTAATCTGAAAAAGCAATTTTATAGTCACCACAGGTGAAAATTGAAAGTGCAAAAAATACGTTTTATACGAAAACATAACAGATACGTGTTTTTTTTTTCTTTGGCGCACTACGCTTTTGTTCTTGACGCAGCTTGCACTAATTTAAAACAGCAATTTTTAGTACCCGGGGAATTGAAAATGCAAAAAAAACCGTGTATTATACGAATACATTTTAGATACTGTTTTTTGACTTTGGGCCCTACAGCTTTTTTTTTATTGACGCAGCTTGAAGTAAATCTGAAAACAGCAATTTTTTTTAGTCACCAAGGGGAATTGAAAGGTGCAAAAAATACATTTTTTTTAATACATTTAAAATACGTGTTTTTTGACTTTGGCCATACAGCTTTGTTCATTGAGCAGCTTGCACGAAATCTTAAAACCAATTTATAGTCACCCAAGGGGAAATTGGGAAAATGCAAAAAATACGTGTATTTACGAAAACATAACAATA
>JAODAL010034675.1:0-43948 GCA_025379985.1 Phyllomedusa bahiana
CCCTTTTTCCCAAAATTTTTACAAATAAAAACAAAAAAATAAAAAAAAAAGTGACAAAATTTTTGGGTTTATCACTGCGTCCGAAAAAGCCCGATCTAAAAAAATATCACATCCTTACCCTTTGGGGTTTTGAACGCCCATAAGAAAAAAAAAAATTCTAAGCCCCAAATTGTTTTTTTTGGGGTTTTTTTTCAACGTCAAAAAAAAAGTGATAAAAAAAAGTCACAAAAAAAAGTCACTTCAGCGCACAAAAATTCCCACCTCACTGACTTTCCTTTAGGTGGTTAGTACAAAAAAGTTTTTGGTCGCAAAAAAAAGGGCGGCTACAGGGGCCGCAAATTTCAAAAAAAAAAAAATGTTTGGAATTTTTTTTAACGGTACCAAAACTTAAGGGAAACCCCTTTCATGTTTTTTAATTTCCGGATTTTTGTAAACCTTTTAAGAAACAGAAATACACATTATTTTTCCCAAAGATTGAGCCGTAAAAAAAAAAAACCCCGCAAAAAAAATTTGTCCCCCTTGAAATTTTTTGGGGGTTTTCCCAGTATTTTCTTTTGTAATATAATAAACAGCATTTAAAAAATTACATCTTGCCCCAAAAAATTTAAAAAGCCCCTTTTGGTAAAATGTAAAGGGTTTAAAAAAAAAAAGTTAGGGGCTCGGGAGGGGGGGGAAAGGGAAAAACAAAACGGGGGTCAACAAAAAAAAATTTGGGCAAGGGTCCTTAAAGGGGGTTTTTTATAATACTTGTTTTTAAAATGTTTACCAGCCCTTTGTTTTCTTGGTTTCCCCCTTTAAAAATTCAGGGTCGTTTATATTGGCTTCTATTTTTTTTTGCTGCAGTAAACAGGTTTTTTTTAAGCTATAGCAACCAGTCTGGGGCCTATCGGGGAGAGATCAAAAAGGTCTGGTAGCTATAGGGGAACTGAGGAGCTGTTTGGACCATAAAAGGGAGGGGAAAATCTAGGAAAAAGGTGGGGGACACGGGTTGAATGGGCACTTTTTGAAAAGGGCGACTTTTTTTGCAAACCCCCTTTAACAAAAAAAACAATCCTTGAAATTTGGCAACCCCTTTTAAGGGGGTTAAAAAATAAACCCCTCACTTTTATTTTTTTTAAACCCCCTAAATTCCTGCGTTTTCATTTTGGGCCCGACGCCTAATAAAAAGTCTTTTAGTAAACTGTAAATTGCACAGCTCCCCCTTTAGTTACGAGATAAATACATTTCCCTGGTTATTCCGATTTTTGGGGGCGCCGGGCCCAGCACAGAAAAAAGGGGAAAAAAGGGGTGGAAGCAGGTTCTTGAAAATCCAAAAAAAATTGTGATCCGGGACCCCAAAAATAGGTCGGGAAAGGTATTGGGTTAAAAAAATAAAAAGGAAGTACTATGTGTTTTGGGAAAAAAGGGGTTCAAAAAACCATGCCATGACTTTGGCGTGCTTTCCAAAAGGTGTTGGTTTGTCCCCCAACCTATCTAGAGCCCTTTTTTTTTTTTTGATTTTTTAAAGGGGTTTACCCAAAGGTTTTTTAAAAGTTTTAATAAAAAATTTATAAACAGATTTATCCCAATTTTTTTTTTCTTTTCCCTCCTTTTTTCCCCATTCACAAAAAATCCCTTTTTTTGCAGGAAACTTTCCTATTTTGCCCAAAAATTTTCTCAGCTTTCTCTTTTCTACAATTTCCTAGACTGCACGGGCAATTAGGGATCCCCCCCACGGGTTATCTTTGCTGGGGTCAAATAAAATAAAAATTAGTGTTTTTAAACCCCCGGGGGGTCGGGTATTTTCCTTTTCATTTTAATGAAAAATTTGGTTTGGGCCCATGGGGTAGGGTAAAAAATTACAGGGGGCGGGGGGCAGTCAAAATTTTCTGAGAGGGGACACAAACCCCCCAGCTCTAAAATGTTTGTCCTTTTGCCCCCTTTAAACTATTAGTATGCCCTGCCAGAGAACACATAAGATAAAACAGTTTCCCTCCCCAAAAAAATTTTACTGTAATGAAAATTATATTTCGACTTGAAAAACTAAAATTTGGGAAATTGAGTGAATCAAAACAATCATTTTCTACTGGGTCACACCCACTACAGAGGCGTGTTTTGGCGGGGAGCCGGTTTTCCAAAAAAACCCCGTGAGTTTTGATGTTATTTTTAGGGGGGCCATTTTAAAAAATGAACACCATGTGGTTTGCAGAGAATAGGAGAAAGGGGAGGACAGGTGTCACGGTGCTCCCTGCGCTCACGGGGTCCGGTTTTGCGGGTCCCGCGGTGCCCGCAGCCGTTTCCCTTTGCTCCTGGCCCAAAAAACCCCCCCGTAATCACCAGGCCCCGCTCCTGGGGGTCGGGGCTCTGACCCCACCTTTCGCGTACCCCTCCCTTTTGGGGGCGCACGCGTGACGGTGGCTTTTTTTAAAAGGGGCCCGGCCCGCCCCCGTTAATTAGTTTTTGAGGGCCCGGGCTGGTCCTATAAAAGGGATAGCCCCACCCACTTCTGCCATTTTGTTGGTGTGTGTTAGCAAGCCCTTGAGAGGGGTTGGAGAGCCCTTTCCTGATTACCCGTGTACCAGCCTTTTCCGCAACGATTCCTGACCTTCCCCTTTTGCCACCTCCCCGACCTCCCCTTTTTCTGACCACAAACCCTTTCTGCCCCCTCCCCTGACCTCCTGCCTGCCCCTTGATACCCCTTCTGGATTACAAATTCGAAACCACCGTACCCCGGCGCCATCCGGCAAGAAAAAGCCATGTCGGGGGTAGCGCCCTGGTAGCCTCACGGGGGCAGCAATTTCCATCCCGTTTTTCGGGGGGCTCTGGTAAAATTCCGGGGGGTTACTTAGCCCCGCTCCCGGGCGGGGGAAAATTATATCGCTTTGGGGGCCCAAAGCAATCCCCCAAACCCCTTTTCAGTACAAATGGCCATGGATTCCGCCAGGGTACCTCTGCCCCACATTCCGGGATGCCACGACGGGGTCCCCAGCAGAGCCCAAAAGATTGACCAGCTAGCGGCCCCTGATGCAGAACTTTCGGCCCGTCTACCTCCACCCCGCTTTGCCGCCGGCACCTACAACCCTTGCTCCGGCATCCCCTTGCTCCCCCCTGCTCCAGCTTTTGGACCCCCTCTGCATCTGGCTCCCCCCACCTACGATGGGAAAACCAAAAAGAAATACCGTGGGGGGGGTTCCCTCGCCCGTGCCTCCCCCCCTCGAGATTTTATGGGGCATCAAAACCCCACAGGAGCGGCCACGGTGGCCTTCATAATCGCCTCCCTTTTTGGAGAAGCCTGGGGTTGGGCCACCAAAATGTGGGATCGAGGGGTCCCCTTTACAGCTGACCCCCCCAAACCTTCCTCCGGGGGTTCCGCACGGTTCCTTTTAGGAACCAGGCCGTACTTCTTCGGCCGGGCCCCACAAAGCTCCGGGTTTGTCAGGGGCGGAAAACCACGGGCGGTCAGTATTTGGGCAGTTTCGCACTCCCCTGCTTCGGGGCTGGACTGGAATAACAAAAACTTTTTGGGGGCGACGTTTGGCAAAAGGGCGGCTCACCCCCCCGGGATTTTAACAGCTGCCCCGGATGAGTTTATCCACTTAACACCCAAATTGAATTCGGTTGCCGAAAGGAAAAAAGAGCTACGCCTTCAACAGGAGGGCGTCCGCCCCCCCGCCGTTTTTCCCCGCTTTGGGGCCCCCTTTTCCCGGGAACCCCCCTTTTCCTCCTCCCATGGTTTTGAAAAGAAAAACCTATGCAGGTTGGGGAGAGCCCACCTGACCAGGAGGAAAAGGGCCAGCGTGGGCAGAAGCAGCTGTGTTTTCTAAAATTTTGGGAGTTCTGGCCATTTTTTGGGGACTGTCCGGTGCGCCCCGGGAAAAATTCCCGCACCTAGGGCTCGTAGGAAGGCAAAACCCCAGGGGGGGTTTCCCGAGGGCCTCTCCCCGTCGACCATTCCCGTAATTGTTGGTGTTTCACCGGGCCGCACCTTTTAGGCCCTGCCTTTTATTGATTTGGGAAACTGCTTTGGGAAATTTTATAAGCCACGAACTTGTGACCAGGTTTCGTCTCCCAGTGATTCCTTGCAGAAGCCTATGTCTTCGTTCTAGTGGCAAAATGCCCTTAAGGACGCTATCCGCTTCCGCACTGCTCCTCTCACCTTGCAGATTGGGGCTCTTCACAAGGAGACTTTGCAACTTCTCGTCCTGCCTCGATCCTCGTCTGAAATCCTTCTGGGCATCCCGTGGTTGCAGGACCATACCCCGACCTTGGACTGGCGCACAGGTGAAGTCATGCGTTGGGGTTCCGCGTGTCTCTCGCGTTGCCTGTCGAAGCCGCAACCTGCTCCTCGGGTCGCCTTTCCGGAAATCTAGCAAGCCTCCACCAGGCCTACCTACACCATACTGGGACTTGCCGACGTCTTTTTGGAAAGACAGGCCGAAACTCTTCCTCCGCACCGGCCTTATGATTGTCCTATAGATCTGCAACCTGGCTGTACTCCTCCCCGGGGCCGGGTCTATCCCCTCTCTGTCCCAGAGACTAAGGCTATGTCTGAGTACATCGTGGAGAACCTCCGTAAAGGCTTCATTCGTAAGTCCTCTTCTCCAGCAGGAGCTGGCTTCTTTTTCGTGGAGAAAAAAGACGGGTCTCTCCGGCCCTGCATCGACTATCGGGACTTAAATAAAATTATAGTAAAAAAACGCTACCCTCTGCCCTTGATCTCTGAACTTTTCGACCTCTTGCATGGCGCGAAAATCTTTTCCAAGCTGGATTTACGCGGTGCTTATAATTTAATTCGCATAAGAGAAGGCGATGAGTGGAAGACGGCGTGTAATTCGCGGGACGGCCACTTCGAGTATTTTTGTTAATCCATTCGGTCTCTGAAAACGCCCCGCTGATGTTTCAAAAACTTTGTTAACGAGATCTTCCGGGACCTACTCTACATCTGTGTTATTGTTTACTTGGACGATTTTTTCTCCGGATCTTGAAACTCACCGCCACCACGTCCGCCAGGTCCTCAGGCGACTCCGCACCCATCAACTTTTTGCCAAACCGGAGAAGTGTCTCTTTGAATGCACCAGCTTACCCTTCTTAGGGTACATCGTCTCGGATAAGGGTCTCCGGATGGATGCTTCAAAACTCTCCGCAGTGTTGCAGTGGCCACAACCAGTGGGCCTTCGGGCCATTCAATGTTTTTTGGGGTTCGCCAATTATTATAGACAATTTATCCCACACTTCACTACGCTTGTGGCTCCCCTGGTGGCTCTAACTAAGAAAAACGCCAATCCCAAATCCTGACCCCCTGAAGCTCAAGAAGCCTTCAACCTTCTCAAATCTGCTTTCACGTCTGCTCCGGTTCTGTCTCACCCGGATCCTAACCGCCCATTCATTCTGGAAGTGGGCGCTTCCTCTGTGGGCGCTGGCACTGTCCTCCTGCAGAGATCATCCTCGGGTAAACTGCATACTTGTGGATTTTTCTCCAAAACTTTCTCTCCTGCCGAAGAATTAAAACCATTTGGTGACCCGAATTAAATTTGGGCCCTAAAGTTGGCTCTAGAAGAATGGGTCACCTGCTGGAGGGGGCTCATCACCCTATTAACATCTTCAACCGACCCATAAAAACCTTCCTATATCTTCAGTCGGCTCAACGCCTGAATCCCTGGCAGGCCAGATAGTCGCTATTTTTTGCCCGTTTTGACTTCCTGCTACACTTTCGGCCAGCCGGGAAGAACGTCAAAGCTGACGCCCTATCTCGTTCCTCGGATACGGTGGGTCTTGAGTCTCCTCCACAGCACATAGTCCCTCCGAACGGCCCCGTCACAGCTGCCCCCGTGGATCTTCAACACTTCCCCCCCAAGGGGACTTAGTGGGGCCTCCCCTTAGGCCTAAATCCTAAAGGGGGGACATTCTTCCCGAACTGCTGGGCATTAAGGTCCATAGGTCTTACAGCGGGATCTCCCTTACTACGGTGGCCCCCCCTTTTGGGCTCAAATGTCGGGGAAAATTTGTCGGCCTGCCCCCCCTTTGGCCCGAAATAAGGTTCCTCGTTTCAAACCCGGGGGCCCTTCTTCACCTCCCCCTGTCCCAAAAAAAATCCAAAACCCATGTCGCCAGGGGCCTTTGTCACAGATTTTCCCGCCCTCATCTGGAAACAGGGGGTCTCGGGGGTGGTGACCGACGTTTCTCCAAAATGGCTCACTTTTACCCTGGCCGGGTTACCCCCTCCCCCCCGGGCTGGCCCAAAAATTTTTTTCCATCCGTTTTTTCCCCCTTGCACTCTCCCTTTTGAAGATTGTTTTTCTGACGGGGACCCCATTTTTTTGCTAAATTTTGGGGGACTCGGGGGCTTTTCATTTTGCAGGTTCACTAGTTTTTTCATCTAAAAACCCAAACCCCAAACTAAGGGGCAAAAAGGGGGTTTTCCCGGGGTTTTGGGGGGACCCTATTTTTCGGCACTTTGGGTCTGCCGTCATGATAACGGGGCCCAAATTTCTTCCCCCCTGGGCAGATTTTTTCCTATAACTCTTTAAAATTCTGAATCCCCCTGGGGCCCCCCCCTTTTTTTGTCGTTTTTGGGTTTAAATCCCTGCCCACCTCTCCTCTAGCCACCTCGTCTCTTGTTTCCCCGCCGTGGATGCCCCTAAAGGACATCAAGGCTCTCTGGGAACTCACACGCAGGCCCTGCTACGACTCTGCTCGCACCAAGCTTCAGGCTGACAGGTTTTCGGAAAGGGCCCCCCCCCCCTATTTGAGGGTTTTGGTTTTTCCCCAAAAACATCCACTTTTAAAATTTTCCCAGGTTACAAGTTTGGGCCCCCAAAAACCCTTGGGGGCCCTTTTTTTTGGGACTTCGGCAAATGAAAACCCGTATCCTACAAGCTCCGCTTCCCCCGACTCTACCATCCCGAACCCCTTTTTACGGGGTCCCTCCCCAAGCCGGGGGGGCTAAACCCCCTTCCCATAGATCTGTCTCGCCCTTTTCCTGTCGCTAATACAAAAAACATCTTTTAGGTCAAGGGGGTGTTGGCGGGGAAGAAAAGGTTTAGGGGGAAGCGGTTTTTTCCCTTTTTGATGGAAAAAGGGGTTCGGGCCGGAGAACATTCGTGGGAACCTGAGGCCCCCTGGGCCCCGATCTCCTCTCTAAAATTCCCAAAGGGGAAAAGGGGGGGACTAAAGGGGGGGGGGGGGGTTTCTGCACGGGGGTCGCGCCCGGCTCCGCCGCGGCCCTCCCCCCCCGCGCTCACGGGGCCAGCGCAGGTGCCCGGCTGCCCGCCCAAGGGGGGGGGGGGGGGGGGGGGGGGGGGGGGGGGGGGGGGGGTTGGGGGGGGGGGCCTTCTGCTCCTTGGGCCCGGAAACCCAAATCACCATCCCTGCTCCTTTTTTCTGGCTCGACAGCCGCCGCGTGCGTACCCGCTGCCCTTTGGGCGCACGCGCGAAAGGCTGGTCTGGGTTTTTGAAGGGCCCGGCACCGTTTTAAAAAGTTATTGACGGCCGCTGGTCCCAAAATAAGGGATACACCCCACCTCTCTGCCCTTTGTTTGGTTTTGCGGTTTGCAAATCTTGAAGTGTTTTGGGGAGTCCTGTCTGATTATTTCCATTACCACCGTTCCGCAAAATTTTCCTGACCTTTCCCCGTTTGCCGCCTGCCCGACCGCGCCTTTTCTGACCCGAACCCTTTGCCGCCTGCTCTGACCCCTGCCTCCCCCCAAACTACTTTTCTGGATTACGTTTTTGTCCACGCAGTACCCCGCCCCCCTTTGCAAGCAAGTCATGTCGGGGTAGGCCTGGACCCTCAGGGGTGCACAAGTCCATCCCCACTTTGCGGCGGGCTCTGGTGAAACCGGGGCTTTAGACCCCGCTCCCTGGCGGGGGCTTAACTATCATCGTTTTGGGGGGTGGTCCAGGAATCACCCAAACCCTTACAAAGGGTCTGGCCTGGTTCACACAGCAGGACAGGTAAATCTTTTTTTTAATAATATAATTCCAAAGTTTAATATAATACAGTTTGGAGCCCTATAACAAATAAAAAATAGTCCCCTGGGGGAACCCCTTTAAATAAAATTTATTTTTAAACCTATACTTACCTTGACTATTTGAGTGCGGGTTTTCATCGTTTGGAAACATAATGTCGACATTCATGTTCGAGAGAAAACTTTTACATCTCCCATTATCAGCACAGCGGATTTCAGAACGTAACACCAATGTGATAGAAACACAGGGTCCCCCCAGTCACAAAGGAGTAATCACAGCTCACTCATCATCCTCCCCCGAACCCGACTCCTTTCAGGTCCGATCAAGCCTGAAAACTCTCCATAGAAGTAAAGGGTCGCTCCTATGTTAAAAGAACAACTGTAAAGCAAATCTCTGAGCTGTTAAAGGGCCCCGCAAAAGCAAGGGCCCCCCCCATACAAGCAAAAATTAATTAAAGAAATTTACAATCTGAATATAAGAACCTATAAGAAGAAAATAATATGTATCAGTATCGTGTTTTATATAATGAAAAAAATGGCTACAGTTTCCTTTTAAACATTGTTTTAATGTAGTGTTCTTAGTGCACAGGGTTCCTCACTAGCCTACCTGCGTTGGATTTCAATGGGTTGCGTAGTTTCCATTTACCTTAGCACATGCACGTTAATAATTTCTTAATGAGAACCAATTGTGCATGTGCTATACATTGGACGACATGTATGTATGGGGCTGCGCTAGTTTCTAGGCATCCTTTCAGCCCAAAAATTGGCGCAGCCCTGTACTCTAGATTTACAATCAGACACCTTCCAAAATTAGGTGCATTAATGGTGCGCCCGCGGTACTTTGTAATGTGCCTGAGATGGGGGGGTGTTCTGGATGTGTGTCGTACCACAACCGTATGATTCTACATACGGTTGTGAAAAGGGGAGAACCCGGAAACGTTGCAAAGCAGCATTGCACACATTCCTAATCAGCCGTCTACACAGCAAGATTAACAACTCCTGACAAGCTGTGCGAGCTGCAGGAAGAAACGTCTGAATTCAGAGCGTCTTATTTGAATTGACTACTCCTGAACTGAGAGCAACAGTACCGCAAGTGTTTACTCACGTTTGAGAAACCATTTATATTATATTCATATGTTACCTGGATATCTTAGACATTTTGATATAATTAAATAATAATTTCTTATGATACATTGGGAGTATTTCTCTATACATAGTTTGTTCTGACTCCATATCGCTGACAGCAAGTGTAAAGTTCATCGGGCCCATTTGGTAATGGAAGTCTGTATTAAACTGTAAACTTACTTCAGCAATCTTGTCAGACAGTGATCACTCGACGCTCGGTGTGTATGAAGAACCAACAGAGTTTATCCAAGGCTGAATTCTTGAGTAGACCAAATATAGGTAATAAAGATGAAACTTTACAGAGGCTATGCGAGAATGAGGATACGTGCTTCAGTCGACAAAAGATGGAGAATGCTAGAAGGAGGAGGACGAAAACCTAGAGGCACACATACAGGAAGACAGAGTAATAAACGTAAGACAATGCAAAGCAGTAATTAGAAATTACAATAACTATTACTCGAACCATGAAGTCATGGGACATGACACTCCCCGTCTGAAATCTTTTAGATTTCACTAAATACAATATATCAAATGTTCTCTGAACGGTAAGAAAGAAAAAACATGCAAAAAATCAACAGATTAAAGTCTAGATCTATAACATACATTCCGAAAAAGTAATCCATGAAACCAGATCCAAGAGAACCCATCTTCGGATGGAAAGCCGCAACATGCCAACACTTCCCCAACCCATGTAAATCCAGTGTACATGTATAGGAATCGGTACAGCTGACAGTTTTTTCCTGATATACTACGTCCTCTTCAGGTGTCAGCTTCCTTGGCAAGAGAAGAACCAGATTCAGTGATTGGAAGCGGAAGAAAAATGCATGTTTAACGCCTTTAGTCACCTGAACCTCACTTTCAGTCTTCCATCGTCGCTGGGCAAACTTTGGTGATGAGACGGATAGCACTCATTACGATGAGCCTCATTACAGTTTCTCTGTATGCAATCTCCAGATGAGAATCTTTACACTTAGTACATTAAATTCCACGTCTTGAAGAAATTTTCTTCCAACACAGCACAAAGAAGTTTAAAGGAGAGCCCGCACAGCACAAATACAATTCCTTGGGTCCCTTTGTCTTTATCCATAGTTTAGGAATCACTGTGATATAGAGTATAGAACTTGTTGGCCTAATTTCATTGTCAGACTCAGATTCCACTACCTACCGAAGCGTACTGGCTTCAGTAGGTAGTGAGTCCTGAAACAAGAAACTTGGAGGAGTCACCCACATGTGATCAATGAAACCTGATAGCAGGAGCACATCTTGCTCTGTGATCAGCTGACTGAGGTCAGTAAGAGATGTTTATATCCTTCAGCAATTTCCACTGCTGACAGCAGTGCAAAGTTTGAAGTCTTGGACAGAATGCCAAGGTTTTGAGTTAGCTTGGCCTTTCCTAGAAGACAGCCATAATTGGTATCTGTTCTCTCCAGACATCCCAGTACTGTCACTATGGCTTCAATGATCATCCGAGAAGACATGAACTTCTCCTAACACAGCTGTAAAGAAGTGGTACATAACACGTGTAGATCTGAATTGCTCCAACACTTTCAAGGACTCTCCATGCTTCACACCTGTGTTGTTTCTCAGTAGGTAGCTGTTTGTCCCCAGTCTATAGTAATAGTAGTTTACTGTCTCAGTAGCAGATCTTACTATGAATGTTGATTGAGCTATAATCAAGAGGTCATAGACACGTTCACAACAGACAATTCCCCGCATAGTAGAAAGGTTTTCACAAGGACTACTTAGAAATGTAAACATGACTTGGTTGACTCCCACATAAACTTAGGCTGCGCTGAATGGAGGGAATCAGAGCCAAGATTAAGGTCTTTCAAATTGTAGCATGGTCTACAAGGAATCATCATTACCTCTGGACTGTAGAATGATCTTGTAAGTCTGAGGATTGCACTTGACAGCATTTCCTGTGTTCAGTGAATTCAATTGCTTCTTTGCTGTAGGGAAGATTTAAGTCCAACAACCACATAAAAGTTCTTCTCACAAACTGACGAGCGTCGGATCCACTCCTTCTCTCCTGCTTGGGCCGGCTTCTTCTCATCCATAGATGCTACGGCAGGAAAGGGGTGTTTGCCAAGACCATGGTACCTTCATCGTAGTCATGACTGCACTGTTGATGTTATTGTCCTTGTGCCATAGGAATCTAAGGATTCCGGTGTCTTCCTCACGATGAAGCAGTGAAACATTGCGTGTATGTCAGCATTACTGGCGATGGTCTGACGGATGTCGATTAGCACTCCTATGGAACTGGTGTTGAGATTGGGCCCGGTGAGGAACAGTTGTTTGAGAGAAAAGCTTCCGTGACGTTATTCAGAGCTGCAATGGAATCAAAGCACAACTCAAATTTGTTTAGGGTTTGCGTGTTATAGCAACGCAAAAGATGGAGTACCAGCATTCTTTCTCCTTTCTCTAGTGTGGTGCGGTTCTGCATGTGTCCCTGTCAAATTGTGTCTGCATAAAGTCCACATAATGTTTCTCCATTCTGGTTGTCCTCTTTAAAAGTTTTTGGTTTTAAAGAAGAGAATCTAGCAACTGCTTGCTGAGATTGATTGGTAAGTTTTTGCCTCTTGAGTGCGAAAGGGTAGTGTGCTACCCAGCTGTTGGAGTCATCTTGGCAAACTCCCTTCCAAATCTTAAGAAATCGATAGACTTGTTCTTCTCGTGGAGGTGCTAGTCTTGTGTCTTTACTGTTAGAACTACAGACTGTATTGATCAAGACTGTCATCCAGCCGAGGAGCGAAGGATGATTTATCGTGATCTAGATCATGTGGTCTGTCGCTACCAGTGAGCTTCTCTTTTAACCAGTAATGTATGGACATGGTTGAAAAGGGTGCGGCGACCATTTGGAAAACACATGGTCTAAAGAGGAAATCTTATGTGGCTTCTAACCGGTCTATGCAGATGTTTCCTATGATCACCTCCCTAGAATCAAGGCGTTAGAGCAAACGGAGCATCATGAGTCCATTAATTTTGCTGCGTATCTTATGTCCCGGGCCAATGTCTCTGCCGAGCAGGAGTAGTTGTGTTTGCGATTCTTGGGTTCAAGACAGATATTTCAGTGACTATAGACCTCAGATGAGTTGATATAAGAGCCACGTTCTGCGTAGGAAATTCTCTCATATTAGACTGTATTGGTGTTGCATTCAACAAGTGATTGGTAGAGTATCCTGACCTTGTTGTCGAAGTAACCGCTACCATGACCGCTGGCTCACATCCAGAGACCTCTGTACGCACCTGCAGGTACCCAAGTGTAGAGGAAGATGTCTTCCTTCATGGTTGAACAAATCAAAGAGTATCAGATCTTGCCAAGAGATCGGTTGCTTTGTGATCACCAATATGAATAAACCTTAGGACTCGCGTATCTGGATGATACCTTGAGATAAACGTTAAACGACATAACTTGCACACGACTTTTTTATGGGTGCCCACAGAGACAATCACCGCAAACCTTCTGTGCATGAGGAAGATACGGTGGTAGGATTACAGTTTGGTCCACTTTCTCCCCCCCATCTTTACTACCGGCGGTGACTGAGAGTGGTGCTTCCATGCTGTGTGAATTTTTGGAAATGAAGTGCTGATGCACATTGTGAACACATGGTCACATTTAATGCACTTATGAACCCTTTTACAATTTATTTCTTTAGCAAAATGTTCTGGTGGAATCACAACATTTAGTTAAATATCCCCAATTTGTCAGAAGTTCTTTGCGTTCCTGAAGCGGTTTCTTCTGAACCAGATGCTATTTCTTGAGAGGATGTGGCTTCCCTTGAATTGGGCATAGACAATTGGATTTTCAATTTATCTCACCTTGGACTGCTCTTATCCAGAGATGAGTAGTGCAGGAAGAATGTCAGTCCCTTGTTTTTTTTTATACTGTGACACAGTCCCTCTAGGATTCCTGTAGTTTTGAGACGTGATTGCATACTTAGGAGGAGATAAGTAGACCACCAGACTCACTGTAAATAAATGCTTTGTCATTCTTGGAATCGTGCAATGATTCCGTTATGAACCAAGAAGAGAAAGATGGAGGAAAGGAAACGTTTGTATCCCTTTTGTACTAGAACCCGAGAGCTTCCACTTTCTGAATGTTGTATGGCAGTTTGGAAACTATAAGGTTTATACCCCACGCTCAGTGTCTCAGGTAAGTGAGTGACGTGCTTTGCCCACTGGAACCCAAGAGTAGAATAGACGGTGAGTTTTCTGGAATTCTCATTGTGTCCTAGCGATATTTTTGGAAACTTTGAAGCCGTGTAAACAAGCATTCTCCTATGGCTTCAGGACTGCCATAGCTCCATTCATAGTTCTCTGCCAAGCAGCCCTCAGACCTCCACAGATTTTGCAATATGAACAGTTTAGAGTCTCCTTGACACTGTTCTGTATACTGCGGCCAAGCCATCTTACTAGCAGGTCCCAGTTCTTCTGCAGCTGTAATCCAGTAACATCAATTTGTCAGTTCTGAAGGCAAATTCCAGGAGTCTTATTCTCAGCTGGTCATCAAACCTGGTAGGTGTGCTTGTAATTAGATAAGATCACGGCGGACCATGAAACCTGCAAACTCTGACATGTCTCATGTCGTGACCTTTCTGACTTCAGGCAGAAATTGTAGTCCTGATAGTGCAGATCATATATTAGTGGTAGTCCTGAGTAAAGACATAGGACATATGGAGGCTGCATAGCCATTCAATGCATGAGCAGGTTTCATTCGATTATATGTGAAGTGCTGATCTGCATAGTTGCAGGGCCTGGGCAGCTTGCAGCATTATTGATTTGGACCTTGGCAACATTGTATTGAGGTTTGCAGAGGTAGTATGACCTTGGTGCATTAGTGATTGTACTGGAGATACAGGATGCAGCAATGGGTGTAGACTGTACTGACCTCGAATGCGGGATCGCAGAAGGAACTGTGCTTTGGTTTGCACTGGAGAACATCGAACTGTCCAGATGGTGTGACATTCAGAGATTCGCTGTTTGGCTAGTAGCACCCCGTATTCCTCTATGCGCTTAACATGGGTCCTTCGTACAGCCACACCACTGAGGCTGAGCGTGCTTCCTTCACCCTCCCCTGCAGACTTGTACTAGAACCCC
The DNA here is from genome assembly GCA_025379985.1 of Phyllomedusa bahiana. Lineage (NCBI taxonomy): Eukaryota > Metazoa > Chordata > Amphibia > Anura > Hylidae > Phyllomedusa > Phyllomedusa bahiana. The sequence continues at coordinate 14,169 of JAODAL010034675.1, forward strand.
TTTTAAGTCTTGCCATGCAGGTAGCATGACGCCATTGAGTATCTGCGAGAGTTTCCATCTCGGCTCTTTTAGCATGATGCTCTGCTTCAGTAATCACCTTTTCTGTGTTGTATCTGCATCATAGGATGCGCCTTTTTGTGCTGTCTCTGCTGTTCCGTTAAAATGCCCTATTTTTGTGCTGACTCTGCTGCCATAAATGCCTTTTTTTTTTTTGGCTGTTCTCTGCTTGTCCATAAATGCCCTTTTTTTGTGGCAATCTCTGCTATCCAAGATGCCCTACTTTGTGCAAACTCTGCCTGTATCTACTATCCTCAGCATCGTGGCACATGCTCTTATGAGCTTTCACTGACGATGATATATTTTGATTACTTGGAATGCCTAGTAATTTGGAAACTCAGATGATGTTTCCTGCAAGCCGCAGTCGTGACATAATTTGGACTTAGTTGTCACAACAGTATCATAATTTTCAACGTCAATGATTAAGCCGTTAGAAGCTGAGCAATTCTTGTAGAGAATCTGGAGTATTAATCTTTTGTGAAACATTGCAGTAATCAGTACTTTTAATTGTATAGTGTTCATAAATTGCAGAGAGTTGTCCGAGGGCTTCTTCCAGTAGTGTTTCATTACAAGCACACTGTGAGGTGTGGGAGATATGACTGAGCAGTTTTTCCCATTGATCAGTAGCTTCAGAAAGTATTTCATTTTTTATGCTTTCAAGATTCTCTCTGACCTTCCATGTAGGGTGAGTCAGTCATCTTGCTCTCTCACTAGGTTGTGGAGCAGGATTCCTATCAGCTTGCAGCTGTAGCTGGTCACTGTGAGCGGTGCTGCCTGCAGCCATGTTGTAAGACAGAGTATAAGATGGAGAAATAGAATGATCTTGCTAGAAGAGTCACTGTTATGCACACTGACGCTTGCTTGTCACTGACACGACACTGTAGCTGTATGTAGTAATCTCTGCTGAAGTTGTGAGCTTATCTGTGTTTCTAAACCATCTTTTCACTGTTCTGACTCCATATCTGACAGCAAGTGTAGAAATTCATCAGCCCCATGTGGTAATGGAAGTCTGTATTAAACTGTAAATTTACTTCAGCAATCTTGTCAGACAGTGATCAACTCGACTGCTCGGTGTGTATGGAGAACCAACAGGAGTTTATTCCAGGCTGAATCTTGTAGTTACACCAAAGTAGTAGGTGAAAAGATGATAACTTTACAGAGCTGATGCAGAGAATGAGGATACAGTGCTTCAGTCAGACAGAAAGATGGAGAATGCTAGAAGGAGGGAGGAGCTGAAAACCTCAGAGCACACATACAGGAAGACGAGAGGAATAAACTTAAGACAATGCAAAGCAGTAATAGAAATTACAATACTGATTATGAACCATGTGTTCTGTCCCCACATGAGGCGAATGAAGGTGTAGCTGGCTGGTGGATGATAGTGACTGGGAGACTTTCCTACCTTCGTATCCAGAATGTGGAGCAGACAGGACCAAGCAGGCTCAGCTTAGTAGATATACTAACACAGTGGTATGAAACAGAATGTGATTTATTCACCTTGGATACAGCAATGATCACTGATACAGAACTGTGGTTATCCCTGTAGTAGTATAAACCTTGGTGCAGTTTGTTGCTGCTGCTGCTCTGTTGTTTTGCTGCACTGCTGCTGTTTTCTGTCCCAATGCGCCCGTATCCAGCACTCTTCGTTCTTTTTTAAGGATGGAGCCGGTTCTTCATGGTTGTTCTGGAATATTCTCTCCATAAATGTGACAACGTGTTCTCTCATTTCAGGTTTGCTGTTTAGGGTACGCTGAAGAGAGTTAAATCTTGACAAGGCTTGATCCCGGTTATTTGGGAGTCTTACTCTGGAAGCTCAGAAGGGTAATGGAGAAACCCAGTGATCGGTTTCATCCTTAGAGAACTCACTGTCCATTATCTTGAGGAATTCTCTGTCTTCTACTGACAAGTCAACTTTATTGTCGTCCTTAGTTGTGAGAAACACTGATCTCCCCAGGTTGTCAGCATAGGGGGAGGGAATGACGTTGGGCAGCTGTATGAGGTTTGAAAGCTTCTCTTTCACCTCATAGTGATGAGGGCACGGCTTAATGTAAGATGTGCGTCCGTCCCCTTACACGTAAGTCTTAAAGGAGTCAATTCCTGATTGTTCCAAGCATACATTTCCTATGACTACCCATCCCAAGTCTAGTCTCTGGGCGTACGGGGCGTAGTCAGGACCGTTACACTGTTGACGCACCTTGTGTACCCTTAGATTGTCTCTGCCAAGCAGGAGTAGAATCTCGGCGTCCAAATCCAAAGGTGGGATAACGCTGGCTAGGTGCCTTAGGTGTGGTTGGTGAAATGCAGCTTCTGGGGTAGGAATCTCATCCCTGTGATCGGGTATATGGTCGCATTCGATCAGTGTAGGTAGGGGTATCTCTGTATCCCCGTTGATAGGAGAAGCGATGAATCCCTGTGCTCTTCTGCCACAAGTCTCTATGCTGCCTGAGCAGGTATTTAAGGTATAGGGTTTTGTGGGTCCTTTGATCCCAAATGCTTCAAAGAACTTAGGTCCGGCTAGGGACCGGTTGCTTTGGTCGTCAATGATCGCGTACATTTTTACAGCCCTTTCTGGTTGTCTCTCTGGGTAATCCTTGATAAGACATATTCTGGCACATTTGTCCCTTTGGCTCTCTCCACATACCTCCAAACATGAGCATGAAACATCTGTGGCAGTGTCAGCGTGTTTCTGGGGCTCCCCGCCATGGCTTGTAGCGGGAATACTGGTCACTGCAGTGGATGAATCGCTGGTGAGTGGGGTTGGGTGCATAGCTGTGCCATGTCTGTCACTGTGACACTCCTCACACTTAATGTCAGATTTACAGTCCTTAGCCATATGCTCCAATGAAGCGCAGCATCTGAAACATACCCCTAGCTCAGTGAGGATTTTCTTGCGCTCCTGTATGGGTTTGGACCTAAATCCTCTGCATTTGTTTAGTGAGTGAGGTTTTTTATGAATGGGACATTCACGGTTGAAGGACTTGTCTCCTGATGAGTTAGTATGGTGTTTACCCATGGGTACTGCAGGTGGTGGCAGGTTAGTCTTTCTAACACTCACACTGTTCTTAAAGTCTCTGTATTTCTGTTTGACACCTTCATACCTTGAAGATGAAGCAGTTGTAGTGTTGAACTCCAGGAAGTCGAGACTGGGGTCATTCCTCATCTGGGCCTGCTCATCGATGAACCTGCAGAAATGAATGAACGGAAGAAAGGTGACATCATGTGTTCTTTTGTATCTTGGGACTGATGTTGCCCACTTCTCTTGCAAACTGTAAGGCAGCTTTACAACAATTGGATTCACCCCATGGCGGTATCCAGATAGCATAGTCCAGACAGACGAGGGTCTCTTTTAGCGAGTTCCAGTTCCATGAGCAGGTCACTTAAGTCCTGAAGCTTGTGGACTTCCTTGAGATTAATCTTTGGAGTGTTCTGCAGTCTCTTGAAAAGGGCTTTCTCTATCGCTTCGGCGCTGCCAAAGGTACGTTCAAGTACCACATAGTACAAGCTTGTCCCACATAGACAGTTCTGAGGCTCTTGATGCGATTTGTAGAGCCTGGGCCCAGCCATTTGACCATGAGATCAAGCTCCTGCTCTGCGGTTAGGTTAAGGTTGGCAATGGCAGCTTTGAAGGTTGCTTTCCAGGCTCTGTAGCTCTCTGCACGGTCATCAAATTTTGAGAGACTGGTGTTAATCAGCTCCCTGCTAACCATGTACCTAGCGAACTCAGATATATCTGCTTTCTCACTGCTTGTTGCCGTGTCAACTCGTGGTACCCCTTGGGTGTATGGGTTGCCTGGCGTGAAAGGGTGAGATGTTCCCGGGTAGAATGATGTTGCTGCAGGATTGAGCTGTGGTTTAGCCTCTGGAAGTTCTGATGTCCGCTGCTCACGCTGTGGAACTGGGCCAGAAAATTCCTGGTAGCCATCTTCCTGTGATACCTGTCCTTGAGAAGGCACATCTGGGTGATGGTCACTACTTTGTGTGGGTTCTGTGGGTGGCACCAGAGCTGCAGGTAGAGCTGACTTGGAGGTTTCAGTGTTGTCAACTTGAACGGTATTAGGAACAGAGGGCACTGCAGATAACTGTTTCAGCACATAGTCACTGGTGCGATCAACTGGATTGTCTGTTTCCTGTGGCAAGCAAACTGGATTGAGACCTTGGCTCATTGCTCGTTCAAGTACCTTTACTTTGGCCAATGCGATTTCCTCTTCCATCTCTATTTGAAGAATCTTTATCCGAGCTTCTGCACTTTCTCTTTTAGCCTGAGCTTCTGCCATTAATTCCTTCTCTCTTTAGGCACGTCTTATTTTGGATTGCTCTGCATCGATACGGGCCTCTAGTATTCTGTCACTCAGGACTGAGCTTCTTGAGCAAGATGATTTGTATGTTCGTGATGAATATTTCGATGAATTTGATCGGTGCGATCTAGTCTCCTGTAGATGAGAGATACGGAGTTCTGCTTTATCTTTGGCATTCTGCACCATGATGTCTCTTTCTCTTTCCACTGATTCTGCCTTGTTCAACTCCGTTAAGGCTTCATCGACATTAGAGTCTTTTAGGAAGGTGATATACTTTGCCAACAGCCGCTTATATCTTTCGTGTGCTGTATTCAGCCGTGCAACAGCTTCTTGTAGACTCTCGGCATCGCCTTTGAAGGATTGAAAGCCCGACATAAGGTAGGTAACTCGTTCCCATAACTCTTCCAGGTTATCACAGAGCTCATCTTTTATATTATGATAGTTTTCAATTACCTTTAGTGTCGGTTTGAGAGAGCGTTTTGGTCGTACAACTTGGTCTGCTGAAAGTGTGAGTTCTGTGTCCTGCTCTTCAAAATCATCAGTATCAAGTTGTCTTTGCTGTGTTTCGGCACTGGGGAATTGCGCAAGCTGTTTTTCGGTCATTTTATTTAAGGTGCACTGTCTCTTTAAGAAAACCAACTTTTGATTTGGGGGCTGAAAATCACAGCACGGCTTCTATGGGACACCAGAATAAGATTCCCAGGGTGATTTGAGAGAATTATGGGGTTTTCAAATCTGGGTGGCCGTAGCAATGTGAGGTATTATGCACATGTGCTCGTTGCTAGGGAGATTTCTGACTGTGGTCGTGGGCTTTAAGCAATTTCTGAATGATGTCTTGGGCTCTAAAACAATTTCTGACTGATGTCTTGGGCTTCAAAGCAATTTCTGAAAGTTCTGTCTCCACATGAGGCGAATGAAGGTGTAACTGGCTGGTGGATGATAGTGACAGGGAGACTTTCCTATCTTCGTATCCAGAATGTGGAGCAGACAGGACCAAGCAGGCTCAGCTAAGTAGATATAGTAACACAGTGGTATGAAACAGAATGTGGTTTATTCACCTTGGATACAGCAATGATCACTGATACAGAACTGTGGTTATCCCTGTAGTAGTATAAACCTTGGTGCAGTTTGTTGCTGCTGCTGCTCTGTTGTTTTGCTGCACTGCTGCTGTTTTCTGTTTTGCTGCAGTCTGCTGGTCAGAAATTGATGCTTCTGCTAGCCCAAAAGATGTGTGCTCCAGTCACATTAAGATGAAAAACAGGAAGTGACTCAGCAAGGCTAGAAAAAAACACACTCCCTTAGAGAAAAACTTTACGAACAAAGACAGAGGGAGCACATGTAAATTCTGGTCAGCAGATGGCAGCGCATCAACAATACATAATAAGAATGGATGCAGAAAAGGATGCAATAATATAAACAGTTGAATAACAATACCTATAACTGAGGAGAACAGCACACCATGAAGTCATGGGACATGACATAGTTACTGAAATGTCTATTTTACCCACAAGATGGCTCCTGCATTCAGACTACGCCCAAGTTGATGTAAGAGAACTACAGGTGGCAGAGTGAACAAAATAAGGGCATAACCAATCATGGACTGACAAGTATGCTTACCTAGGTGATCTGTGTGGTGGTCTGCACTCAGCCCTCCTAGTACTTTGCACCTAACACTGAACAATAGGTTATAAAAGCTGCTGTTTACCTGAAATAAACGATAAGTGTCTTTCTACTGACCTGGAGTTCAGTGTGTGATTTCTTCTTGTGCATGCACCTTAATACATCCGATTAGAAAACCGGTTGACAATCGTGATTCAGTACAGTTTAGGACTGATTCAAAACAACATATGTTTTAAAAATGTTTATTTGATTTGCTTTCAGTTTATCTTTAGCTAAGATACTACTACTTACTCAACAACCACTTAAATTCCTACCTGGGTAACCACCACAGAAATAGAAATATCTACAAGTACATACAACGCCACATGAAGGTGTATGTGCTCTACAGTACAAAACTGACTTGTTTAAAATCTACCCACTCAAACAACATGAAGTATGAATGTGCAAGAAGTCACACTGCTTCTGCACTAAAAAGGGGGAGTAATGCAAGGAAGAAGTATTGTGCCTTATGTACTAAAAAAGATACAAGGGAAAACATTTGATTATGTGACCTTTTCTTTCCCATCCTTTCTCAATGTTCGTTTATAATGAAAGCATGAACTGTAGTTATTATGAAACTATATATATATATATATATATATATATATATATATATATATATATATACCTACTGACCAAACAAGTAAACCTGTGTTTAAATATATCTAAACCCATAGCTTGCAAAAGCTATGAACAGACAAATCTAGAAAAGAGTATTGGTAATCTGTATGAAAAAGTATATTAAAAACTGATAACATCATAGCACCAAGTTAAGCATGAAGGATGTGGAGTTGCTGGATTTATAGACTTATAGGCCCTCCTATAAGTATCGACTACTACTACATGTAAATGAGGGCATAATCAGGAAGTCTAAAATTAATCCAAGTGGTCTACAAAAATTTGCACAGTAAACTATAAAAATCACTTGTTATCATATGGCTTAGAGACTGATGAAGCCCTATAAGTACATTTTACCTATGCATCATGCTGGGCTTGTGCACCTCGAATAAACTGTCTGACCAATCATAAAAGGGATAACAACACCCATTAGATAAATGGCACTTGCTCGACTTGTATGGAGCCAAACATAGCCCATTATCATGACGCAGTGCAAACAAGTCCTACCCTGACATTTTTGTAGGTGATCTGTATAAAAACATAGTTCAGATGTTCTATAAAAAGATAATGGTGCAGAGCTTTATAACTTGTAGTATGTTACATCAATCCTAATAGTGCATGAAGTATGAGCCGCCTATCAATCAGTAGCTGAACAACAGGAATCATCCGCTCCTATAAATATAGGTTTTGCAGTAGTTCAGCTATGTATTACAGTGGGATATTGTGGTGTAGCTCATCTTTGTAGGAGCCTCCAGCAATATAACTATAAAACTGAAAATCTGCTGATGTGTATTATATGTTTACTCTGCTGGCATTTTGTACCTTGTCCCAATCAAACATTCTCTAGGTTGGGTGCTGCTTTCTACTTATCAGGTGAAGCATGTAGCAATTTACCATACAACTGAATTAATTTTAGAATATACCCCCATAGAGGATGTACTTGAATGATTCATGACATAAAAGAATGTAATTACTAAAGAACACATGCAACATGCATGGTCACTAAAAGCTACTTACATTTCTGTCTAGAAGACAGGAAGGCAATCCTGCTCCCCTTACTCCGGACATTTTAGTACTTGTACTCTACAAAAGACAAGGGACAAGGTCTCCAACCAGATTCCCAATTTACACCTCCACAAACTCTGAAATGGAATACAAAGGATATATATGAAAGAAGATTGTGGAAGCATCATCACTTATTTATATCTAAATTGAAGTTATTAGTATCAATCTTTTAGGACTTTGAGTAATATTTTATGCATGAACTCACCACTGAAAGAAAACAAAATCTAGGTACAGGTACGTAGTTTGTGAGGTTGGAGGAGGGCAGCAATTATCCATCAAGTTTTCCACCATCAGATGTAGGGAAAACTATAATTATCTATCAAAAGTAAAGAAGCAAAAGGAATAAAAACAGACACTGATACTTTTACAGCAGTCCATAAATATATTGATATGACCTGATTTACCTTTATCATAGAGTTTAAAGGGGTTGTCCAGTTAAGCCTCTGTTCCTGCCTTGTTTTGAGCCTTCTTTGGAGGTATAAGTCAGAGGAATTTCCCAACATATATATTTGACAGAAGGCTGTAACATATGGCGCTATATAGACGGACACACTGCCTATTGACATACCGTTGTAAAAAAACAATCTTGCCATGCAGTATACATGACTTTACTACATGAAGAATAATAGACTTTGCTTTCCTATACAGTAAAAAAAAAGTATGTCCATGCGTATCAGCACTACATGCCAAAAGGACATACTCTGCTATACACTGGGTGCATCAGGGGTCATGGATACATTGGAGGAAATCTGTTTCCTAAAATGAAATTAGTGATTGTAACTAGAGATGGGCGAATTGATTCTAACGAAGTAGAATTCATTTAGGATTTCAGGAAAACTTCGGTTCTGAAGGGAAGTCGAATTTTTGGGGTACTTCGGGTGAACGAAGTGTGCTTTTCATTGATAAAATGGCTGGGAGCACATGGCGTTACATGGGGCAAAGAACTCTGGGAGGAAGAAGGACATAGCCTGCATGACATGTGCAGAGACGAAGCCAATCAGAGACCGCGGGATTCTGTGACGTCACCGGAAACTATATAAGTCCGGGCGCGACGCTGGGAGCTCATACCGCTCTCACTGTACTGATCAGGGAAGGTGCTGTCGCGGCTGATTGTTACTGAAGAACTAAATTTTTATACAGCGTTTTTTGGGGGGGTGTCTCAGCTTGTCTCAGAGACTGCTTTCCTTAACGTTCATTTCTAATTTTTTGGGGTATTGGACTGAAATCCAGTGTTGCTCCACTGCAGCTGCATATATATTTAAACCCCTATCTGCTCACAGCACATTGAATATCCAAGAGGGATCTAACCAGTTTCCTGTTGTATTCATTTAAAGAAACAGCATTTTTACAATACAAATACCACTTCATTTTTGGCTGCTCAATTCTTTGGCGCAATTTACATCCAGGGGTTAATTAAGCGTTTTTCAGCTGTGGTGACTCCAAGAAACCCGCCTTTTTTTCACGCCAAAATTTATATACATTTTTCCTGTAGCCTAATTCCACAAGCAAAGGTTAATTACAATTTTATACTCTTGTTTTTTGGCTAAAAAACACCACATTGTAAAAAAACGCTACAAATTTAGTAGTTTGTGGTGGCTCAATTCTTTGGCGCAATTTACATCCAAGGGTTAATTAAGCATTGTTTTTGCAGTGTGGTGACTCCAAAGAAACCGTCATTTTCACCGTCAAAATACATACATTTTTCCTGTAGCCTAATTCACAAGAAAAGGGTTAATTAAAAATTTTATCTCTTGCGTGTGGCGTAAAAAACACTGCATTGTAACACGCTACAAAGCAAGTAGTTTGGGGCTCAATTCTTTGGCGCAATTTTACATCCAGGGGTATAATTAACATTGTTTTTTCAGCAGTGGTGACTCCAAGGGAAACCATCATTTTTCACCGCAAAATATATACATTTTTCCTGTAGCCTAATTCGCAACCAAAGGTTAATTACAATTTTATCTCTTGTTGTGTGGCGAAGAAAAAAACGCAATTGTAACACGCTACAAAGCTAGTATTTTGTGGCTGCTCAATTTTTTTTGCGCAATTTACATCCAAGGTTAATTAAGCGTTTTTTCTGCAGTTGACCCAGTAAAAGAAACTTTGTTTTTCACTCCACAGAAGAAATTCTGTAGCAAAAATACATAATCCAAAGGGTTTAAAATTAAGCCTGTTTGTGCTTTTATATTCAGTGAAATACACAGAGTTTTAAACGGCACATACAAGTCAATTTTTTCCTGCCCATTGTTGGAGCGCAATTTATATCCAAGGGTTACCAAGCTTTTTATTTGGGTTCAATTTGGCGTCAAATACAGGGTGTGTATTTATCATAATACAGATATCTTCATCAAACATGTCTGTACATTTAGAACAAACAGTATGTCAGACAGAGAGGTGGCTGGCTCTTCACCTGCGAGTGGGCAGAGGCACAAACATTCCAGGCCCAGGTCGCAGCACAGCAAGGGGACGTCGCAGCAGGGGTCACTCGGTTGAGGCCACAACTCCCCGCTGCATCTAGGGGCCGTGTGTTTTTTCAAAACCCCCATGGTTCTTGAATGGTTGCCCTAGGTCATCCACTTCCTCCAGATGACATCTGACAACCCAGCCAAGAGTGGGTTTGGGAACGTCAGACACAACCCTTAGTTGGAAAGGCCCAGGAGCGGGTCAGCGCCCTCACCTGTCCTCAACCCGCCTCTGTCCCATCCGGTTCCCTCAGCCAGAGATCTACTATGTGGTCTTGGCTCAGCGCCACAAATAGGCGAGGATGAACAATTTGAGGAGGGCAGTCAGCAGCTACTTGGCAGCGAAGAAAATGGGGCCAATATCCCCTGCTTCTTGCAGTAGGTGCAAAGAATAGATGTTGAGAGTGCATGGAGGTCATGTTGTGAGGGGTCAGCCTCTGCATACTAAGCCCGTGATAAGGACAGCAGTGACGATGAAACAAAAAATAGATGAAGATGTACCGACCGCACTTGGGAGCCGGGTGGGGAAAGGGGCTTCATCATCGTCAGGAGAAGAGGCGACAGCTTGCCGCTTCAGGCAGGGGCGCAGCCACAAGTGGGTCGGTGGCCGTGAGTCAGCAGGATAGCAGCATTGTGGGGTGGGGAGCCAACCCGGCCACGGGTAAAAAACCCGCTTCGCAGGTCCAAGAAAGTAGCGGCACAGGGGCTCAGCGAGGCAGCGGGCGGCAGTAGTCACTCATTGCGGAGCGTTGGCGGTAAAATGCGATACTGGGGCGGTGTGGCAGTTTTTTTGCTAAGACACCGGAGGAGCCGAATATTGTATAAGAATCTGTAAGCAGAAAGTGAAGCGTGGCCAGGAGCTAACGTGGCACCAGGGCCCTGCGTCAACACATGCACCAACCATCCGTGGCCTGGGAGAAACGTGGCTAAGATGTGGTGTCCATCCTGCAGCAGCAGCACAGCAGCGCCCAGTGGTACGCATGCCATTGCAGCCAGTCAAGGCTCCACCACCTCTGCAGAAGGGAACTGTTTCTCTTTGACAATCATCTCCCGTACCAGATGCTCCTGCTCCTCGCTACTCAGGGCGCCAGCATCGTTCAGCGAGGCATGCAAAGAGACAACAGTATGCGTCCAACCATCCAAAGGTGCAGAACAGACCGTGCTCCTGTCCCAAGTTGTTGGTGCTGCAGTCCCTCCCTTTCCAAATGGTGGACTCTGCACCGATTCAGAGAACTAAATGGCTTGTGCCAGCCGAGAGGGGAGAGTTTAAAAGCCTAATTCTTTTCCAAAAAGGCAGTACCAGCACTTCATAAATATGAAAGAACAGAAGGTGGGCCAGCCCCTTGACTTATCAGTTTTTTTCCAAGGTGCACGGCAGCGCGGACGTCTGAGCAGTAACAAACGGTCAGGGCCAGTACATGCCCTTTTTACGGCCCACAGGGTGAATGTGCTCCGGCCCAAGCACACCAACAACTTGGACAGGAGACCCGCTTTCTCCTCCACGTTGTCAAACTGCGGCTCCTGCGCCAATGTCCGCCTCCTCCTCCTCCACCACCACAGCATCTCAGCCTCCACAAGTACTGCTCCATCAAACCACAATGTGTAGGGCACAGCGGTGTCACGCAAATTCTACACCTGGCTTGCCTCGGCGAACGAAGTCACACAGGGAGGAACTGCTCTGCGTCATGCAGCAAGAAATCGATGTGTGTCTTCTCCGCGCCAACTGCTAATCGGAAGCATGGTGACGGACAATGGGAAAACATGGTGTCCGCGCTGCACCGAGTAGGGGGTGCTTTCCCTGCGCCCTGCATGGCGCACGTGTTCAATCTGGTTGTGAAAACGTTCCTGAAGTCTTCCACCGATCTTCAGAAAGATTCTGAAAATGGCCCCGGAAACTGTGCATGGGACTTTCATCCATTCCTACAAAACCAGGGAAAACCCTCCTCGAGTTGCAAACGGCAAACGGCCTCCCCCAACACACTCTGATATGCGATGTTTCCACCCGTTGGAATTCCAGCCTGCACATGTTGGGCCGACTGTATGAAAAGAGAAAGGCCATTAACGATTTTTTGATGATCCAGGCAGAAGAAGTACTCCCCCGGGTAACATTGAAGTCAGCCAGTGGCAGCTCATGCTGACACCTGCCGTTTTTTGAGGCCATTCGAGAGGCCACGTTTTTTTGTCAGTCGCCAGGACTGCGGGATGAATAACGTCATTTTCCCCTGTTCAGTCCTGGAACAGATGCTGAAAAATCTGTCTGGGCAGGGGACTGAAAACTTGGCGACTAACCTCTCGCGGCCACATGAGTCCGGTGGACTTAAATTTAAGGAGGGGAAGGAGGAGGAGGACATTGGAGCAGAAGCCATTGTCGGTGAAATGAGTGGATTTTCCTACCCAGGTACAAGAGAGGAGGAGCAGGAGCAGCTGGAGGAGCTAGATGGAGATGAGGAAAGACGAGGCAGATGACCCGCAAGCACCTGGCAGTATACAGTGGGAGATGGAGCAGGACCCTTCGGGGTCACTTGTGCAGATGGGCCCGCAGCATGCTGATTTGCCTGGGTATGACAGCCGAATAGTCAGCATCTGGCAGAGGGATGACTTCTGGCTCTCCACCCTATGGACCCTCGCTACTGGTCCAAAATGGAGCCTTTTTCCCCCGCTATTGAGAAAGGGGGGACAAACTCAAATACTATAGAGAAATCCTCCGTAGTCATTGGCCGCTGCCCATGTGCGGCAAACGTCCCTCCTCTGACAGGTCTGACCGGGGGTTCTTCAGCGCTCACGTACTACTGCCGCGGCTGCCCCGGGGGAAGGTGGGGGTCGGAGCAGTACCAGCTCCATCAGCAGCAACCTAAGTCTGGAGTCACTGATGACAGCTTCCTTCACCCCCTAGTGAGGAGGGAAGTTGCCAGCAGCAGCAGGACCTGGAGCAGAGCCTGAACCAACAGGTGGGGGCCTACTTGGAAAGCACTCTGCCACCCCAGTTAGAAAAATCCCTGGACTACTGGGCAGCCCCCAAACTGGATGTGTGGCCGCAACTTGCCGAGTTGTGCATGGAGAAGCTGTCCTGCCCGGGCCCGTATGTGGCATCAGAGTGGGTGTTCAGTGCGGCGGGGCCATCGTTACACCAAGGAGAACCCGCTTGTCCACGGGAAATGTGGAACGACTGACCTTTTTCAAGATTAATCAGGCATGGATCGGCCAGGGTTTCCCACACACCAATGCCTTAGGCGTCAGACTTTCAACAGCCATGACCCCCTAACTGTGAGAAATGATCCCGGGTTCAAACTACCTGCCTCAGCCACTATTCTGATGCCGCCACCCGCCTGATGCCACACATCTGCTGACAGTTTCTCCATCTACCACCCAACAATCTTACCAGGACTGGTATTGCCACCCACCCCCCACACTCTGTCATTGTGCCACTGTCTGACCTCATGCTGCTGCTGTGGCTGCTGCCGTGACCTCCACACTGTGTCATTGTGCCACCTCTGACCTCATGCTGTTTGCTCCTGCCGCCTCACCTCCACTCTCTGTCATTGTGCCACTCTGTGGGCCCACTCCAGTTTTTGCCCCCCCCAGAATTGGGGATTTTGCCATTTTCTTGACCTCAAGCTGCTGCTGTGGGTGCGCCGGGGACCTAGACACTGTGTCATTGTGCCACTCCCGTGGCCTATTCCTGTTTTTTTTCCACCCCAGAATGTCATTGTGCCGCTGTCTGACCTCATGCTGCTGCCCGCCGTCACCTCCACACTGTGTCATTTTGCCACTCTCTGACCCCAGGCTGTTGCTCCTGCCACCGTCACCTCCACTCTCTGTCATTGTGCCACTCCCGGGCCTACTCCAGTTTTTTCACCCCAGAATGTATTGTGCCACTGTCTGACCCATGCTGCGGCTGTGGTGCTCCCGGAACCTACACACTGTGCATTGTGCCACTGTCTGACCTATGCTGCTGCTGTGGCTGCTGCCCTACCTTTAAACGTGTCATTGTCCCACTCTGTGGCCTACTCCTGTTTTTCACCTCCAGAATGCATTTTCTACTGCCTGACCTCAGCTGCTGCGTGGCTGTGCCCTGACCTCAAACGTGTCATTGGTCCCACTCTGTGGCCTACTCCTTTTGCCACCTCCAGATGTCATTGGCCACTGTCTGACCTCATGCTCTGCTGTGGCTGCTGCTGACCTACACACTGTGTCTTTCCCACTCTGTGCCCTACTCCTGTTTTTGCCACCTCCAAATTTTCATTGTGCCACTGCCTGACCTCATGCTGGCTGTGGGCTGCCTTGACCTCCACACGTGCATGTCCCACTCTGTGGCTTACTCCGTTTTTTTTCCACCTCCAGAATGTCATTGTGCCACGCCTGACCTCATGCTGCTGCTGTGGCTTGCTGCCGTGACCTCCACACTCTGTCATGGGCCCTTGTCGACCCATTCTGCGCTGTGGCTGCTGCCGGACCTACAACTGTGTCATTCCCACTTTTGGCCTACTCCTGTTTTTTGCCACCTCCAGAATGTCATTGTGCCGCTGTCTGAAACCTCATGCTGCTGCTGTGGCTGCTTGCCGTGACCTACACACTGTGTCAATTTTGCCCTGCGAACTCATGCTGCTGCTGTGGCTGCTGCCGTGACCTAAATACTGGTCAATGTGCCACTGGGCGACCTCATGCGGGTGCTGTGGCCTGCTGCTGTGACCTACACACTGGTCATTGTGCCACTGCTGACCTCAAAGCTGCTGCTGTGGCTGATGCCCGTGACCTACACACCTGCTTGTGCCCCTGTCTGACCCCATGCTGCTCTGGGGGCGCCGTGACCCCACACTTGTCATTGTGCCACCTGGGCCTATTCCTGTTTTTGCCACCTCTAGAATGTCATTGTGCCACTGTCTGACCTCATGCTGCTGTGGCGCCGCCGTCAACCCTCCACACTCTGTCACTAATGTTGCCACCTGAGCCCCAGCTTGTTTTTTTTCCCCGCTTTCTCTGGCATGACTTTATCAGGCAACATTCCCGCTTCAGTTTTGTGGTCAGTTTTTGCCCTCCCTTTAAATGCCCAGGAATTTAAGAGTGAAGCGATTCAAGAGCGGGCGGCAGTCATGCGTGTCATACTAAAAACACAACATTGAAAGAAACCAAACCCAAACTTCCTCTGCATATTTAAGCATGGCACAACTTTCTACAGCACCCTGCAGGCTCTGTGCAGCCTATAAATAGCTGTTTTTTAACGTGATTCGTCCCGAAGTAATTCGGAACGAAGTTATTTTTTGCCGAGAAATTCGGCAAGTGAACGAACCGAATTGCGGGAAATTCGCCCATCTCTAATTGTAACCTTAGAAAACACATTCTCATATATTATATTAGTGAATTCCGAGCATTCAGGGGGGATACTCCTGTTCAGAATCCTCATCTCCCGTCTAGACAGGAGAGTGGTCATAGAAAGTATCTCTTGCTCTGGAGGACCTGTCCTGGCCTGTATTACCGAGACAACCCATTAATGTGGATGAGCGCTGTGTAATGATTAAGTTTTTCTTGTGGTGGCTCTGCAGGCAAATTAAACTCTTACTTTCAGGTTTCCCTAGGATGACAGCTGATATCTTGAGGGCCCAGCAGGGGGACACTTCAGGTCAAAGGACAATTGTAAAAAGTATGGATTGTCCAAAGCCTAGGACTAGAGATGGGCGAATCGATTCTAACGAAGTGGGATTCGTTTAGAATTTAAGGAAAACTTTGCTTCTGAACGAAGTAGAATTTTGGGGTTATTCGTGGGAACGAAGTGTGTTTTTAATTGATAAAATGGCTGCGAGCACATGGCGTTACATGGGGCAAAGAAGTCTGGGAGGAAGAAAGGAGTAGCCTAAATGACATGTGCAGAGATAAAGCCAATCAGAGACCGACGGGATTCTGTGATGTCACCGCACTATATAAGTCCGGACCCGACGCTGGCAGTTCACACTGCTCTCACTGTGCAGTGTAGTGAAGCTGCTGAGATCTCACACTAAAGAACTAACTTTTATATAGCGATTTTTGGGGGATGTCACAGCTTGTCTCAGAGACTGCTTCTCTTACATTTTGATTTTGTGGGGTATTGGAAGTGAAGTCCAGTGTGCTTTCAATTCAGCTGCATATACATTTTAATGCTATCTGCTCAGTTCTTGAGCACATTGAATATCCAAGGGTTATCTAAGCCTGCTGTTGCTGTTGTATTCAGTTAAAGAAACAGCGTTTTTTAAAACAAACCAAAACCACTTAATTTTTGGGTGAAATTCTTTTGCGCATTTTAGCCCAAAAGGGTTAATTTTTCTGCTGTTTGGTCACTAAAAGAACCCCAAAGAAGAAATTTGCCTTCGATAATTAATATGGGAAAGGAAATTACGCTTTTTTGCTTTTGTGTCAGAAAAAAATTTTTTAACACGCTAAAAGCTGGGAAATTTTTGGCACCATTTTTTTGCGCAATTTAGATCCAAGGGGTTTAATAAAACTTTTTTGCTGTTGTGGCACAAAAAAAACTGTTTTTTTTAAAACCCCAAAGAAAAAAAATTTTGCCTGTAGCATAATTCATTTCGAAGGGTTAATTAAGCTTTTTTTCAGCTTTTGTGCCAGAAAAATACTGTCGTTTTAACCGCTACAAGTGGTAATTTTTGGCGCACTTTTTTTCCCAAATTTAGACCCCAGGGTTTAAATTTTAATGTTTTTTGCTGTTTGGTCACTAAAAAAAGGTTTTTTTTAAAACGAAAAAGAAATGTTCCCTGTAGATAATTCATACCAAAAAGGGTTTTTATCGTTTTTCGGGTTTTGTACTAGTAAAATACACGTTGTTTAACACGCAAATAGTGGTAATTTTTGTCACCTCATTTTTTTTCTGCTTAGATCAAGGGTTTAAATTTAAGCGTTTTTTGCTGTTGTGCTCAAAAAATACACTTGTTTTAACACCTACTAGTGGTAATTTTGGTACACTTTTCTTTTGCGAAATTTTACATAAAGGGGGTTAATAGTATTTTTCAGCTTTGTAGTCAGAAAAAGAAAGGGTTTTTTTCAACGCCAAAGAAAAAATTTGCCTGTAGATTTTTCATTCCCAAGGTTAATTAAACCCGTTTGCGATTTTTATCATAAAATACCAATGTTTTTAACGGGAATACAAATAAATTTTTCCTGGCTATTTGGGGCGCAATTTTATCAAGGGGACCCAAGTTGTTAGTGGTTATTTTTTGGGGGTCAAATACAGGATGTGTATTTATTATACGATTCTTTATTAAAAAGAGTCTGTAAAATTTTAGAACAAAAAGTATGTCAACCCGAGAGGTGCAGGTCTTCAAAGGGGTGGCAGTGGCACAAACATTACGGAGCAGGCCCAGGTTGCACCCAAACAGTAAGGGGAACGTGCAGCAGGGGTCACTCGGTGAAGGCAGAATGCCGGTGTCATTAGCGGCCGTGTGTTGTTCAGCATACCCAAGGGTTTCTTGATTAGTTGACTAGTCAGTCCACTTCCTCCCAGAGACATCTGACAACCCAGCCAAATAGTCGGTGGGAACGTCAGACAAAACCCTTAGTTGGCATGGCCCGGAGCGGTCAGGCTCACTTGTCCTCCAACCGCCTCTGTCCCATCCGGTTCCTCAGCCAGGATTACAATGTGATCTGGCTCAGTGCCACTTTTCAGCGAGGATGAACAATTTGAGGAGGACAGAGCAGCACGCTACTTGGCAGCGAAGAAATGGGCAATATCCCCTGCATTCTTGCAGAAGGCAGCAAAATATAGATGTGGAGAGTGGCATGGGAGGTCATGTTGTGAGGGGTCAGCCTCTTCATACCAAAACCGGTGAGGAGGACAGCAGTGAAGATGAAAAAATAATCGATGATGATTCAGCCGACCACACTTGGGAGCCAGGTGATGCAAGGGCTTCATATATCTTCAGGAGAAGACGGCGTTAGCTTGCGCCTCAGGCAGCAGCGCAGCCAGCAAGTGGGTTGTGTGGCCGTGTTTCAGCAGAGTAGCAGCAGTGCGAGGTCAGGAGCCAAGAGGCCACGGGGTAGAAAACCCACTTTGCAGGTCCAAGAAAGTAGCGGCACAGGGCTAAACGAGGGCAGCGACGGTAGTAATCACTCAGTGCGGAGCGTTTGGTGGTTTAAAATCAGCTACTCGGCGGGTGTGGCAGTTCTTTGCTAAGTCACCGGGGGCCCCCCAAAATATGGGTATATGTAAAATCTGCGGGCAGAAAGTGAAGTGTGGCCAGGGAGCTAACGTTGGCACCACGGCCCTGTGTCAACACATGCAGCGTCACCATTCGGCTCTGCGTCAACACCATCAGCGTCACCTGGTGATGTGGTGGTCCATCCTGCCGCCGCAGCAGCGCCCAGTGGCACGCATGCCATTGCAGCCAGTTAAGGCTCCCCCACCTCTGCAGAAGGGAGCTGTTTCTCTTTGCCATCATCTCCTGGTCCAGATGCACTCTGTCCACCCAGTTAGAAGATCCGCTGAACTAACGGGGCAGCCAAACTGGATGTGTGGCCGCAACTTGCCGAGTTTGAAAGGGGGAGAAGCTGTCCACCTGGCCAGTAGTATGGCATCATAGCGGGTGTTCAGGCGGCGGGGGCCATCGTTCCCCCAAGGAGAACCCGCTTGTCCATGGGAAATGTGGAACAACTGCCCTTTGTAAAGATGAATCAGGCGTGGATCGGCCCCGGATTTCCACACACCAATGCCTTAGGCGTCAGATTACATCAGCCCTGACGCCCTCACCAAAACTTTGAAAAATGAGTCTGTGTTCAAACACTGCCTCACCACTTTTCTGATGCCGCCAGCCGCCTGATGCCCCACAACTGCCGCCAGTCTCTCCATCTGCTTACCACCATCTTTACCAGGGACTGGTATTGCCACCCACCTCCACACTCTGTCATTGTGCCACTCTTTGACCTCATGCTGCTGCCGTGACCTCCACACTGTGTCATTGCGCCTCTGTCTGACCTCAGGCTGTTGCTCCTGCCGTGACCTCCACACTCTGTCGTTGTGCCACTCTGTGGCCTACTCCTGTTTTTACCACCTCCAGAATTTGTCATTGTGCCAGTCTCTGACCTCATGCTGCTACTGTTGCTCCTGCCGTGACCTACACACTGTGTCATTGTGTCACTCTGTGGCCTACTCCTGTTTTTGCCACCTCCAGAATGTCATTGTGCCACTGTCTGACCTCATGCTGCTGCTGTTGCTCCTGCCGTGACCTACACACTCTGTCATTGTGCCACTCTGTGGCCTACTCCTGTTTTTGCCACCTCCAGAATGTCATTGTGCCACTCTCTGACCTCATGCTGTGGCTGCTGCCGTCACCTCCACACTCTGTCATTGTTTTTTTCCAGCTGGCGCTGCCATGACTTTATCAGGCTACATTCCTGCTTCAGTTTTTTTGGTCAGTTTTGCCCTCTTAAGTGCCCAGGGAATTTTATAGTGAAGCGATTCTAAGAGCGGCGGCAGTCATGTGCGTGTCATACTAAAACACAACATTGTTTGAAGACCAAGCCAAGCTCCCTCTGCATATGTAAGCATGGCACAACGTTCTACAGCACCCTACAGGCTCTGTGCAGCCTGGAAATAGCTTTTTTTAACGCGATTCGTCCCGAAGTAATTCGGACCGAAACTATTTTTTTCGGAAAATTCGGCGAAGTCGGCGGATCGAATTTTTGAGAAATTCGCTTATCTTTACCAAGGACCTTTAAGGTAGGGCAAGTATGAGAAAATACAAGGTTATACTGGTCTACTAGAATACCATAGAGGCTTCTGATGGGTCCAGATTCAAATAAAATTATCAGTCCTGCAGAAGCCTAGCCCATTTGAAAGTGATTTTGAACAATCAGTTGTTGAATGGCACAACTATTATCAGTTTGGATCACAAATAACTTGTTATAACTGATTAATATAACCTACACCAATAATAACTTCAAAATTTAGAATGTAATGCTTTCAATATAATTTCCTCTGGTGAGACTAAGCTGAAATGTCATTCTTTAAGACTACATTCCAAGCAGAATATATAAAATAACGTTGTTACGTATTTGTATATTTGGATAATGGACAGCATGACCAGCAATTATCTTCAGTTCACAGTCTGCCATATGTACAGTATGCACTACTGGATCAGCAGGTCCAGAGTGAATACCACTGTGACAGATGTAAGTTGATACTCTAGAAGCTTGCATTAGAGAACTAGAGGAGCAGAATGCAACACTGGGCACGATTGACAATTATGAGAGGAGTTTGCTTCTCACTGAGCAAACAGTTAGTGGGCCAAATGTTGGGGATGGAGTAATAGATCAGCAGGTTGAACCGTGTAGCTGTGTTAATGAAGTTAGGGGGAGTTCAAGTGGAACCAGAAAAATGATGGCCACTTCTGTTCCTGAGTTTGCCTGCAAAATTGCCGAGTCGTGTAATAATGCTGGTGCATCAGTCTCAGAAATGGCAGCCCTAGTGGATACTGCTCTTCCTTGCAGCCTTAAGAGAAGCCCAATGAGTAGTCAGGGGGATGGTAATGCAGGTAGTAACGGACAGTTAGTTGTTATAGGGGATTCTATAATTAGGAAGATGGAGAGAATAATTTGTTGCCAAGAGTTCCAGGCTTCGGCATATGGTGCACCTGGTGTATAAATTACTGGGAGGGGCTGGTGATGACCCAGCTGTCGTGGTTCATGCTGGACTCCTTGCATAAATGTGTTGTGAATCTTCAGGTATTCACTTTATTTAGGAAATAACGGACAAGCAGGAAGGGAAGAGAAAAGTGTCTGAAAAAGTGCTATCACAACAAGTGTTTAAGAGGTAATAATGTGGGAAGATGTGGAAACCTTGTGGGTTGAACGACAACCAGAAGTGGTAGGCAGGGGGTCAACACAGAAAAAAATAGTTTTGATGTAATCTATAAACCCCTAGCATCACTAAGGAGATAGAGGGTCAGCAGCACAAACAAATGGAGCGCCCAGCACCAGTTAGGTACAGTATTGATAGTGGGCAACTTTAATTACCCAGACATTGACTCGGGTCACGGTTCTGCTTCAACTGCAAAGGGGAGGAAGTTCCTTAACCTGTTACAGGATAAGTTTATGAACCAGTTTGTGGAGGATCCCACTAGAAGTGATGCTTGGTTGGATCTGGTCATTTCTAACAAAGTAGAACTTGTTGGAGCGGTCATGGTTTCTGAAAACTTTGGTAACAGAGACTATAGTATAATTTGTTTTAGTATAAACTGGGAAAAAACAAACACAAACCGAAAGGGAAAAAATATTTTATTTTAAAAAGGACAGTTTCCCCTTATTGAGGGCCGCATTACAGGACAGAGACTGGAACAGTCTATAGTTGTTTGAGTTCGAGTATTATCGACCTAGTTGAAACGGCACAGTTTTTTATGGTGATCTGATTTTTTAGATCCATGCGTATAAGATTAGTTAAAATCTGTGCATCATCTATTAAGTATCAGCGCCTTTTTCGGCGCTTCCTGAAATTTTGCGCCAGCAAAATCAGACTACAGAATAGAGCAGGGTGAGATGTGTGTGCGAACGACAAGACTGGGATGTGTATGGTTGTCGATTGGCTGTACAAATCACGCTGACCTACGGTTTTTAGCATAGAACAGCTTTCCTGTTCACCTCAGTGATCCCTCCAAATACAAACAGATTGCCGTGTAGTTACTGCAGATCCCCAAACAGGTAATTGCTTTTCTTCAAAATTAATGTATTATTTCACTTTTTAAATATATAGTAACATTAAAAGCAGATTTGCAGTCATCAAAGCTCACTTACTCTCAGGCCTTCAAGTCCTGAATAGGAATAAATATAACTTATATCGGAGCCTACGAGGAAACGATGCCAGAGTAATCCAAGCGATTACTCCAATTCCCGGAACACACTCAACGTTTCGGAGGGACACGCCCCCTTCTTCAAGCGTGACATAGCTTTCCAGGATGTCCGTTTCTTATACCCACTAGTTAAGACACAATAATTAAATAAATTTCAAACACAAAAATATTATACTGTACTAACAATTAAAAACACATATGCTCTCTGCACCCAGACCCAGTTAGCTATAGATGTTAAATATAAATCTCATTATTAACGCTAGTACAGGGTAAGAGGAATCCAAAAAACTGACAATGGTAAAAGGTATGGGGCCAGGATAATCCTAACTATGCTATATGAATACATTCCATTGACAATTTTCATTTAGCCCTTGGAGAAAGTGCAACTAATCTAATTGATCCAATACACTCACGTTGTAGAAGTTTTAACGTTGGTGTGTTCAGCATCATAACCCTCTACTTCCTCAAGTACACACCATCGAGAGCTCTGCCACATTATGCCTCTTCAAAGAATTGCTTGCCACTCAGTAGATTCTGAAAATATTTTTTTTCTTTTTAGCAAAGCTATATTACTCAACACATTGCTCAATTTTGTATTTTATTCCCTCTCCTTGTTTGATTTATAAAGTCATATCTGGGATTTATTTCATTGATCCTAATGCTACCATCCTAGTGGTCTTCCCCACATAGCACCATGCCAGACAGGTACACTTTCAAAAGATAAATTTGCATTAGTAGTGCAACAGTAAAATAACCCTTAAGGTATATTAAAAGCCACGAGTGGATGGGTTAATACATGCCCCTTTGATTATTCCCATGACAATTTTGGCACGACATGACACGGGTGGTACCCTTTCTCTTGTTGTCCAAGAATTTTTTGTTCTCGAGAAATTCTGCTTAAAGTCGGAATGGACAATGTTAATTTGGCCTATCGGATTACCCTTTTTCGATATATGAATTTAGGATGCTCCTAAACAGGGGTCCAAACGTTAGATCTTGGTATTATGTTTTCCAAAGTTTTTTTTTTGGGGGGGTTTTTTCTAAATTGTCTTACGTATTAAATCTGCATAGGTCCATCATACACAGATTGAAAACCCTATTCTTTGATCATGCATCTGTGTGATCTTAGGGGAGTTCTTACAAACTCACGTGAGAGCTTGCCTACTTCCTCACCTAACTTACAATCTCCATCTCTGGGTAACATGTGTAACAAATTTATCAATGAGCTTCTCTTTATTTCCTATGGTATTCTATGTCCAGATGAACATATGCGCCCAGGCACGCAAAAACTGGTCCCTTATGGATGGCTTTAAATATTGTTGGAGCATTGTTGCCTGTTCATATGTAAGATAATTATTCCTATCTATGTCTTTTGTAATATAGTGAAAGGCGCCAGAATGTGTCCCTCCCGTTTGACCATCGTCCAAAAACTAATCTCTTGAACAATTTTAGTAAGTGAGAATTTAATATGCGGCGATGTTTTGAGTAAGTTCAAATCGTGAGAAATTGATCCAACTCACCCTCAGTTCCTGACCATAACATGAACACATCGTCCACGTAGCGCAGCCACTGTTAATAATGCAGTTTGGCTCCATTCCCGTTGACAACATGTCCACTCCTCAAAAGACTCCATGAAAAAATTAGAAAAACGTAGGAGCAACAGGAGACCCCATCGAAGTCCCCTGTCGCTGCCAAGAGAACTCCTGTCCAAACTAAAAATAATTCCCATGGTTAAAGGATAACATCCTGTAACACCGACAGGCAAAGCGATCATACTGTTTGAGAGACTGACGTCCTCCATAAGTTTGTTTTCTAACTGCTGAAATACCTTCATTGGTGGGAATAATAGTGTAAAAGACTACCTACATCTAGAGGTAACAGAGAAAAGTAACATCAGCGACCTCCAAACCTTCAATTTGGCCAAGAATTCCCCATTATCTTAGACACCTAGGGACTTTTTTGACTATTTTTGTAAATAGTTATCAATGAAGAGGGCCACTGGTTAAAAACAGACCCAAATGCCAGAGACAATGGGCGCCCGGGGGATCCACTAAGGATTTAAATGAATTTAGGTACAAGGTATAGGATGGGAACACTGGAATATTCAACTTGAGACAAGTTCGCATGTATTTTATTAATCGATATCGCCCTGCCAATATCTGCAATGAGGAGAAGCTCAACTATTCGATTTTTAAAACCTGTCTGGAAGGGATTCTCATTGCTCTTTGCATAGGATTTTTCAATATCTTCCTATTGCCTATCTGCTTCCTGAATAGTATTTTTCTCTGTCCATAATAAGACAGTGCGCCCCCTTTAATCCGCACATTTAAATATAAGCTCTTTATCCTTATGTAAAATCTCTACGTCTAGGGGGCCAATCCTCTCCTTATTTATTTAAATTTGTCCCGTTCTTTCTTCCTAGTTTTTATTTGCACATTTTTCACTCGACCTCCCTTGGGACCAATTCTTTAAAGTTTTCAAGCCTAAGCTGGAAATATCCGGGTCAAATTGTACTGCGTTTAAACAACTTTTTTTATAATTTCAACATCCCGATCGTATACCCTTACCAAAAAAACATTTTCAATCATAATTTTCCTACAAACCTGTTGAACTCTACTTGAAAATCATAAGTGTCCTTGATCTGGCAGGAATAAAATTCCAGGCCTTTGTCACCACAAGTCCGGTGTAACAACTGTTAACATTTTGAGGAAATGTTTTATGGTAAGGTCATGTCCTGCTTTAGTTCTTCTTCTTCGCATGTCCTTTGGTTTGGGCTTTTTGACCCCCAGCGATTCTTCTGATTGTCTCCACTTGTGGTTCTCTGCATTGCCTCGTCTGTAAAAAGAAAAGGCTGCGTTTTATGAGTACCCTATTGTGGAGTCCCAGGGTCCATTTGCTTTGGGTGGAAGACTCTCTTCTGATTTGGTGAGGAGTATCAGCTACCGCTCTGTTCACATAGTGCGTTTCTCCTCGTATAAGATCTTTCTATTAGCCCAGAGTATAACTTTATTCCTGGCCCCCGTAGTTCCCTTGTATCCCTTTCAAACTTCTTTAAGCTTTTTCTCATGATCGTTCAACGTTTCGCAATGTTTTGCAGTGCTTTCAGAAATCAGTTTGAAAATTTCTTCATATGTACTCTTTTTATTTCTTTAGTTCTCTTTCACATTGAGCGAGTTCATCACGAACTTTATCAACCAGCTGGTTGGGAGATCTGTATCAGTGAGTAAGCATTATGTCTAGCGAGAATCTGTTCTAATCGCAAACCATTTGTTTTGAAATGTGCCTCTTCTTTCAGGAAATTGGCAATAAGGGTCTTCTTATCCCCGCCGGGATACGTTGTACTTTTATGTACTTCCATAAGCCGTGGAGGCGTGTAGGTGTAGATTCACTTCTTTACGTTTCAAATTTTCAAGTTTTTACTGAGATCTTGTTGGTGTATATCACCGGTGGTGTTCCACTATATCCTGCACTATCAGCTTGGAAAAACATTCTGAGCTCGTTCCTCATCAGTATAAAGCATAAAATCCTCACTGTATTACTGTGGCTGCTGCAAGTTTTGGTCACCATACTCAAACGACATATTCAAACATGTCATGGCAAACATCCGGGGTAAGGAACCAGTAAAAAGAAAATACAACAAGAATGCACTATGGTACTAGAGCGGTTGCCGTTCACTAGCATACAAGTAGGACCCCACCTACACAAATTAAGTCTTCCAATACAAAACAGATGCCCGTTTGAGTTTTCTGCAGATCCCAACAGGTATATCATTCTTCAAACTTAATTTATTATACACTTTTAATATATATTAACATTACCAGCAGATGTACAAGTCTATCAAAGCACACTATCCAGTCCCTCTAGTCCTGAATAGGATAATATAAAACGGATATCGTGAGCCACGGGAACGAGCCAGAGTAAGCCAAGCGATTCCTCCAAAATGCCCGGTAACACGCAACGTTTCGGGGGACACTCCACGCCCCCTTCTTCAAGCGTGACGTAGCTTGTCCAGATGTTCGGCTTTTCTTATACCCACTAGTTACACAAAATAATTAAATATATATCAAACTCAAAAATAGTTATACTGACTAACAATTAAAAACACATATGCTCTCTGCACCCGTTAGCTATAGATGTAAATAGTAGATTCATCATTATTAAACTCTAGTGACACAGGGTAAGAGAATCCTAAAAAACCCTGACAACGGGCAAAAAGGTATGGGCCCAGGTACCGTAAACATATCAATAATAGGAATACATTCCATTAGACAATTTTCATTTAGAGCCCCTTGGAGAAAAGTGCATCTAATCTATTGATCCAAATAGACCTCACGTTGTAGAAGTTAACGTTGGTTGTTTCAGCAATCATTACCCTCTACTTCCTCAAGACGACACCAGCGAGCTCTGCCACATATGCCCTCTTAGCAAAGAAAAATGCCTTGCACATAGATCCTGAAAATGTGATTTTTTCTTTTTAGCTAAGCTGATATTACTGACCTTGCTCAATTTTGATTTTATTCTCCTTGTGTTTGAGTTTATAAAGTCGTATCTGGGTTTTATGTTCATTATCCTAATGAGGACCATCCTAGTGGTCTGCCACAAACATAGCACATGCCACAGGGACACTATCAAAAGATAAATTGCGTTAGTAGTGCAACAGGTAAAATATCCTCTTAAAGGTATATTATAACCACGAGTGGGATGGGTAATACATTCCCCTTTGATTATTCCATGACAATTTTGGCACGACAGACACGGGTGGGTACCTTTCTCTGTGTTTTCCAAGAATTTTTGTTCCCCGAGATTTTCTGTTTTTAAATCGGAATGGACAATGTAATTGCCTATCGATTTACCTTTTTGATATATGAATTTAGGATTGTCCCTAAACAGGGGTCCAAACTTAGGATCGCTTTGTATTATGTGCCAGTGTTTCTTAATTGTCTTACGTATTAAATCTGCATGGTCATCATACACAGATTGAAACCCTATTCTTTGATCATGTTTTTTGGGTGATCTTAGGGGTTCTAACAAACTCACGTGAGAGCTTGCCTACTTCCTCACCTTTTATTTACAATCTCATCTCTGGGGTAACCACGTGTAACAAATTTATAAATTTGAGCTTCTTTTATTCCTATGGTATTCTATGTCAGATGAACATATGCGCCTGGCACGCAAAACTGTCCCTTTGGGATGGCTTTAATATTGTTGGAGAAATGTTGGTGTTCATATGTAAGATATTTTTCCCTTTCTATGTCTTTTGAATTATAGTGTAGTCGCCAGAATGTGTCCCTCCCGTTTGACCCAATACGTCCAAGAAACTAATCTCTTGAACATTTTTGTAAGTGAGAATTTAATAAGCGGATGTTTGGGTATTCAAATGGGTGAGAATTTGATCCAACTCAACCTCAGTTCCTGACCATAAACATGAACACATCGTCACGTAGGCAGCCCTGTTTAATGCAAGTGGCTCCATGTTCCGTGGACAACATGTCCACTCCCCAAAAGACTCCATGAAAATATTAGAAAAACTAGGAGCGACAGGAGACCCCATCGAAGTCCCCTGTCGCTGCCAATATAACTCCTGTCCAAATCTAAAATAATTCATGGTAAGGATAACATCCAGTAACTCCAGCAGCAAAGCGATCATACTGTTGGAGAGACTGACGTCCTCCATAAGTTTGTTTCTAACTGCTGAAATACCTTCATTGGTGGGAATATTAGTGTAGAGACTACCTACATCTAGAGTACAGAGAAAAGTAACATCAGCGACCTCCAAACCTTCAATTTTGGCCAAGAATTCACCAGTATCTTTAAGACACCTAGGGAGCTTTTTGACTGTTTTTGTAAAATAGTTATCAATGAAGAGGGCCACTGGTTGAAAAACAGACCCAATGCCCCGAGCAATGGTCCTGCCCGGGGGATTCACTAAGGATTTATGAACTTTAGGTACAAGGTATAGGATGGGGACACGTGGATATTCAACTTTGAGCAAGTTCGCTGTTTTATTATCGATAATCCCCTGCATTTCTGCATTGAGGAGAATCTCATCTATTCGATTTTTAACCTGTCTGGTAGGGTCCTCATTGCTCTTTGCATAGATTTCAATATCTTCTAATTGCCTATCTGCTTCCTGAATATATTTTTCTTATCCATAAAAAACAGTTGGCCCCCCCTTTATCCGCTCTTTTAAATATAAGCTCTTTTCCTTATGTAATATCTCTAGGGCCTCCTTCTCCTTTTTATTTAAATTGTCCCTTTTCTTCCTAGTTTTTATTTGCCATTTTTCACTGACCTCCCTTTGGACCAATTCTTTAAAGGTTTCAAGCATAGAGCTGGAAATATCCGGGTCAAATTTACTGCGTTTAAACAATTTTTTAATTTCAACATCCCGATCGATACCCTTACCAAAAAACATTTTCAATCTAATTTTCCTACAAAACCTATAGAAATCTACTTGAAAATCAAATAAAGAATACTGGATAAAGTTCACCAAGACTTAGTGTAGACATTGCAATAGCTTTATTATTAACAGTTTTCTATTGAAATATTTCCTAAATTATTGGGCAGCCTGAACTTTATAGGATACACATCTTTTCTAGTAACTGCAGGTCTCTTTGTTAGGTGCAAAACTCCACTGTTATTATCAGTTTTACATTTCAGATAGGTGTTAATTTTCAATTTTGCCCATTCCACCTTGTTGATATATCCCCTTGTACTTAAATTAGAATCCAGCAAGTCAGCACAGGTTGATAAACTGCCAAAATACCTTGTAATATCCGAATAAATTTCAGAAACGTGTTTTTTTAACTTTGGCGCACTACAGCTTTGTTCATTGAGGCACCTTGCACTTAATGTGAATACTGCAATTTTTTTTGTCACCACAGGTGAATTGATAGGTGCCAAAAAATACCTTTTTTTATCCCAATACATTTCAATACGTGTTTTTTCACTTTGGCGCAAGCCAGCCTTTGTTTGATAGATCTTACTTTGCAGTTAAATTTGAATACAGCAATTTTGTAGTCACCACAGGTGAATTGATAGGTGCCAAAATACCTTTTATTATCCGAATACATTACAGTACGTGTTTTTGGCACTTTTGCCCGGTCCAGATTTGTTGAAAGAGCCACCTTGCAGTTAAATTTGATTCCAGCAATTGTGTAGTTACCACAGGTGAATTGATAGGTGCCAAAAAATACCTTTTTATTATCCGAATACATTACAGATACGTGTTTTTTTACTTTGGTGCACTACAGCTTTGTTCATTGAGGCACCTTGCACTTAAATGTGTACTGCAATTTTTTAGTCACCACAGGTGAATTGATAGGTGCCAAAAAATACCTTTAATTATCCGGATTTCATTACAGATACGTGTTTTTTTGCACTTTTGCCCAGTCCAGATTTGTTGATAGGCCAGCTTGCAGTTAAATTTGAATCCAGCAATTTTTTAGTCACCACAGGTGAATTGAAAAGGTGCCAAAAAATACCTTTTATTATCCGAATAAAATACAGATACGTGTTTTTTTGCACATTTGCCCAGTCCAGATTTGTTGATAGAGCCACCTTGCAGTTAAATTTGAATCCCGCAATTGTGTAGTTACCAAGGTGAATTGATAGGTGCCAAAAATACCTTTTATTATCCGATACATTACAGATAGTGTTTTTTTTCACTTTTGCCCAGTCCAGATTTTTTGATAGAGCCACCTTGGAGTTAATTTTGAATTTCCCGCAATTGTGTAGTTACCACAGGTAAATTGATAGGTGCCAAAAAATAACCTTTTTTTATCCGAATCATTACAGATACG
>JAODAL010034676.1:0-43947 GCA_025379985.1 Phyllomedusa bahiana
AAGTAATTTTAAAAAATAAAACAGAACAGCAGAACTGAGGCTAAGCCGTGCCTGGACGACAAGGGCATGTCTTCAAAAGCTGCACAGTTTAACTTGTCACAAACTTCCTGCAAGAATTCTCCAGTTCCTTTCCTGCTGGGAGCTATAACTATTTCCAGATAAACACATTTAGTGAGTCCAAAATTCCTGACCTGATAAACTCACCTATAAAGTTGACACAAGGAGAGGGAGATTAGAGAGCTAATACACAGTGAGATATATACAGTGAGATAAGGAGACCACAAGTCCTAAATCACACCGGCTTGTGTTGTAAACTTTTTGGAATCCTAGCACCAGATCCGACAACAGTGAGGCTGATAGATAATTCCTGTTTAACTGATAGGGAGATTACTTTCCATATAGGCTGAAAGTTCTGCTTTTGTGTGGGTGGGCTAGGCCTGAAGTAAAGGACTAAAGCATAATTTAAGGATGTGACCTGGATTAACCCGGCCTGTAGATAGACCTTTACTATTAAACAAGTTCTAATGTTGCCCTTCACCGCCCCGTCAGTGATATGATATCTGCACTATGTAAGGTACAAATACTAGAGACCAAAACAGAATTATTCTTTGAACAGTAAATGTCATTGCTTATTAACCTTGAGGCAAAGGACATGTTCTCTATGGAAAAAAACGTTGCTGGATTCTCTGACTACGGATTATTTTTTAGGAGTCTTTTTACAAAAATGTTGTCTTTTAGTTTCATTGGTTTTTAGAATTTTCTACTTTATAGGTAAAAATTCTGAATTTTTTTGTAGAATTAGAATCACTGTATTGTTACTGTATGATTAACAACTGTTCAAAAGGTATAGGCAAACAAGAATTTGGAAGAAATAACAAGTTCTCATGCTTTACAGCACTGAAGAGCGGTATAAATCAAATCTGTATATATGGGATGTGTAGTTCAAAAATGATTTAATTATTATAATTTTTTTAGAGCACCATTAATTCCAGGGCGCTGTATAAGCCAAGTGGTTCAGGTACATAATATAAGACAAATGTAAAAACACACTGATACGGAAGAAGAGAGGACCTTGCCCGCGAGAGCTTACAATCTACAATGAAGAAGGGCGAGACAGAATGTGAGGGACGGAGATGTGTGTATTACGGTGGAATGACAGAAGGGTTATTGTAGGTTATCCTGAAGTGATGGGTTTTCAGGTTGTATTTGAAACTAGGAAGGGTGGCGGAGAGTTTTATGTGTTGTGGTAGTGAGTTCCAGAGTATAGGGGAAGCACGAGAGAAGTCTTGGAGACAGTTGTGTGAGGAGCTGATGAGAAGGGAGCAGAGGAGAAGGTCCTGTAAAGAGTGGAGATTGTGTAAGGGGAGATTAAGGCAGAGAAGTATATGGAGTGTGATCAACTGTATCAAAGGCAGAGGTCAGATCTAGGAGGAGGAGCACAGAGTAGTGGAGAAGGCCGAGGACAGATCTGAGATGAAGAGCACAGAGTAATGGAGAAGACAGAGAACAGGTCTAGGAGGAGGAGCACAGAGTAGTGGAGAAGGCCGAGGACAGATCTGAGATGAGGAGCACAAATCTAAGATGAGAAGCACAGAGTAATGGAGAAGACAGAGAACAGGTCTAAGAGGAGGAGCACAGAGTAGTGGAGAAGGCTGAGGACAGATCTGAGATGAGGAGCACAAATCTAAGATGAGAAGCACAGAGTAATGGAACAGACAGAGGAAAGGTCTAGGGGAGGAGCACAGAGTAGTGGAGAAGGCCGAGGACAGATCTGAGATGAGGAGCACAGATCTAAGAGGAGGAGCACAGACAAATGGAGAAGACAGAGAACAGGTCTAGGGGGAGGAGCACAGAGTAATGGAGAAGGCAAGGGACAGATCTAAGAGGAGGAGCACAGAGTAGTGGAGAAGGCCGAGGACAGATCTAAGAGGAGGAGCAGAGATCTAAGAGGAGGAGCACAGACTAATGGAGAAGACAGAGAACAGGTGTAGGAGGAGGAGCACAGAGTAGTGGAGAAGGCAAAGGACAGATGTAAGAGGAGGAGGACAGAGTAGTGGAGAAGGCAGAGGACAGATCTAAGAGGAGGAGGAGCGCAGAGTAATGGATAAGGCAGAAGACAGATCTAAGAGGAGGAGCACAGAGTAATGGAGAAGGCAGAGGACAGATCCAAGAGGAGGAGCACAGAGTAATGAAAAAGGCAGAGCATAGAATTAAAAGGAGGAGCACAGAGTAGTGGTGTGAGGATTTTGTGGTCAACAAGTCATTGATGACTTTAGTTAGGGCCGTTTCGGTAGAGTGTCAGGGTCGGAGACCAGATTGCATCAAGTCAATAAGTGAATTAAATGAAAAATGGGAGGATAATTCAAGATACACAAGTTGTTTGAGGAGTTTTGAAGCAATTGTTAGTAGACAGATTAGACGATAGTTAGGTAAAGACCACGCGTCGAGTGATGACTTTTTGAGGATGGGTGTGACTGTTGCATGTTTGCAGGAGAGTTCAGCTTCTCTCCTTAGCTGAGCTCTGTGATATATAGGGTTATAGGATAGAGGAGAGGAGCTGAGCTCTGTGATATATAAGGTTATATGATAGAGAAGAGGAGCTGAGCTCTGTGATATATAGGGTTGTATGATAGAGGAGAGGAGCTGAGCTCTGTGATATATAGTGTTATATGATAGAGGAGAGGAGCTGAGCTCTGTGCTATATGGGGTTATATGATAGAGGAGAGAAGTTGAGCTCTGTGATATATAGAGTTATATGATAGAGGAGAGGAGCTGAGCTCTGTGACATATAGGGTTATATGTTAGCGGAGAGAAAGCTGAGCTCTGTGATATATAGGGTTATATGATAGAGGAGAGAAGCTGAGCTCTGTGATATATAGGGTTATATGATAGAAGAGAGAAGCTGAACTCTGTGATATATAGGGTTATATGATAGAGGGAGAGGAGCGGAGCTCTGTTATATATAGGGTTATATGATAGAGGAGAGTAGCTGAGCTCTGTGATATATAGGGTTATATGATAGAGGAGAGAAGCTGAGCTCTGTGATATATAGGGTTATATGATAGAGGGATAGGAGCTGAGCTCTGTGATATATAGGGTTATATGATAAAGGAGAGAAGCTGAGCTCTGTGATATATAGGGTTATATGATATAGGAGAGGAGCTGAGCTCTGATATATGGGGTTATATGATAGAGGACAGAAGCTGAGCTCTTGTGATAATATAAAAATGGCTTGATATAGTAGTTAGAGGAGAGAAACTGAGCTCTGTGATATATAGGTTAATATGACAGAGGAGAGAAGCTGAGCTCTGTAATATATAGAGTTATATGAAGAGGAGAGAAGCTGGGCTCTGTGATATATAGGGTTATATGATAGAGGAGAGGAGCTGAGCTCTGTGATATATAGGGTTATATGATAGAGGAGAGGAGCTGAGCTCTGTGATATATAGGGTTATATGATAGGGGAGAGGAGCTGAGCTCTGTGATATATAGGGTTATATGATAGAGTAGAGGAGCTGAGCTCTGTGATATATAGGTTTATATGATAGAGGAGAGAAGCTGAGCTCTGTGATATATAGGGTTATATGATAGAGGAGAGGAGCTGAGCTCTGTGATATATAGGGTTATATGATAGAGGGGAGAAGCTGAGCTCTGTGATATATAGGGTTATATGATAGAGGAGAGGAGCTGAGCTCTGTGATATATAGGGTTATATGATAGAGGAGAGAAGCTGAGCTCTGTGATATATAGGGTTATATGATAGAGGAGAGGAGCTGAGCTCTGTGATATAGGATATATAGGGTTATATGATTTAAAGCAGGATTTCTGAGAAAAAAGCAGACATTTATGGCATATCCTGATATTCCCAAAAAATGTCTGAGATGGGAAAACCCCTTTGATCCTCCTCTACCACTAGGGTTTGGTTGTAACTGCTACAAACCTTATAGTCAGACTTCTGGGTGTCTACTATAACAATAATGTACATTGAGTTTTGTTGCTATGTATATCGTTTGGTGGGTACAAATCGTCAAACACAATGTATTTTACCTCCTTGGCTTGAATAGTATCAGGTTTTTCTGCTTATGTGTGGACCTTTATATGTTTGGTGATTTTATCCACACAAATCATCTATGATAACAATAAGGACAAGGTGTCATCAGAATCTCTCAGTAGAGCAGCCTCAGGCTTTGGGCCTGTATATGAAAAGATCCAATCTTTGTATTGCGGTAACTAAGAAATGAGAAGGAGAGACACAGAACAGCGCACGCTAGCACAATAAACATTTCATTCACATATAAAATAGTCATTCCATATTGAACCAACCCTTGGGAGTTGTGCTATCTGAGGCACAACACTCCCTGGAGCTTTAACCAGCCTGGAACCAGACAACGTCTGTTTGGTAGTCCACTGCAGTAAGTCCCGTGGGTACTTTCTCCCAGGCAGGAGATAGCAGAAGATCGCTCTATAGATCGAGGTTTATTCACCAATAACCTCTGTTTTGTACAGGACCAGGACAGCGCTGGACAACATGCATTGCAGTTATAAATAAAAGTTTATTTGCACATAGAGGAAGACGCGTTTCGTGCTTTAATTTACTTTACATCTAGTTCCATTGTTTTATTTATAACTTCGCTGTCCTGCTCTTGTTCTGTACAAAGCTAAGAGGTTATTGGTGATTAAACCTCGATCTATAGAGCTGTAATTAAAGGGGTTTTGCCACAATGTAATGTTGACATGGGATCCTCCAAAATGGGTAATCACTTTTTTAGATATATGTGATTACAAAAAGTGAAGCCTCTGAGAGCTACAGCATTGCTCAGTCCCCCTTAGTTACCTGAAAGCTTTTATTAGACACGACCAGAGGAGCTGACAGGCTGTGCTTGCGTGAAACACTTCTTATCTGATGACAGGGAAAATGAATGAGCTTCAAGAGGCTGGGGAGAAAGTGCAGTGTATGAGCCTGTGTCTTGCTGTATAGAGAATCCACTGTTGTAAAGTTATTATTTGAGTTAAGTTTTGAGACGCTCCCTTATTCCTCACTCTCTGCTCACCACCTCCCTCTCTTCCCTGCAGCCTTCATGAATCAGCATGATTTGTTTATATTCTACTCCCGTGCTGATAAGAAGGTAAGTAACTCACATCCTGGCAAAACCCCTTTAAGAAATGTTATAGCGTTTTTAATGTAGACTAGTAGGTCTCGCTTTACTTCTCTTTTGGTTTGGTGGATCTCCTTTACAATTGTGTAGGGTATATCATGTTATCCATACACACTAAGCAGTCCTCACCTCTGTGAATCCCAAATGATGTATCCTTAAGGACAACCTGAGGGTGAGGACCCCAAACTGTGTTCAAGATTCTGCCTTTTGTGTCCTAATTGCTAAAAATGCAAGACATCCAATCCATACTTTATTATTATTATTATTATTATTATTATTTATTTTAGAGCGCCATTAATTCCAGGGCGCTGTACATTTAAGGGGAATTACATACATAACAAATGTTGAATAAATACAATGGTGACAAAAATGACTAGTAACTGAAACAGAGAGGAAAGAGGACCCTGCCCGCGAGGGCTTACAATCTACAAGGAAGAAGAGGAGAGACAGAAGGTGTGGGGCAGACATGTTTGCGGGCCGGTGTAGTGGTGGTGGGGTTAGTGTGGGTTGTAGGCTATCCTGAAGAGATGGGTTTTCAGGTTGCTTTTGAAACTGGTGAAAGGTGGGGAGAGTCTGATGTTTTGGGTTAATGAGTTCCAGAGTGTGGGGGAAGCACGGGAGAAGTCTTGGAGACGGTTATGTGAGGAGCTGATGAGAGGGGAGCAGAGGAGAAGGTCCTGTGAGGAGCGGAGATTGCGTGAGGGGAGGTATCTGGAAATTAGGGCAGAGATGTATGGAGGGGAGAGGTTATGGAGAGCCTTGTAGGTCAGGGTGAGAAATTGAACTGAATTCGTTGGGCAATGGGCAGCCAGTGAAGGGACTGGCAGAGGGGAGAGACAGAGGAGTAGCGAGGAGAGAGGTGGATAAGACGGGCAGCAGAGTTGAGGATGGATTGGAGGGGAGCGAGGGTGCTAACTGGGAGGCCACAGAGAAGGATGTTGCAGTAGTCAAGGCGGGAGATGACGAGGGCGTGGACTAGCGTTTTAGTAGTGTCAGAGTTGAGGAATGGGCGGATGCGTGAAATATTTTTCAGGTGGAGGCGGCAGGCAGAGGTGAGGGCTTGGATGTGCGGTTTGAAGGATAAAGAGGAGTCAAAGGTTATCCCAAGGCAGCGGACTTGTGGAGCTGGTGAGAGGGTGTGGCCATTAACAGTGATAGAGAGATCAGGTGGAGGGAGAGAGAGGGACGGTGGAAAGATGATGAATTCTGTTTTATCTACATTTAGTTTTAAGCGACGGGAGGAGAAGAAGGAGGAAATGGATGATAGGCATTTTGGGATCCAGGAGAGAAGAGAGTTAATATCAGGGCCGGAGATGTAGAGTTGGGTGTCGTCCGCGTACAGGTGATAGTTAAAGCCATGTGAGGCTATGAGCTGACCCAGACCAAGAGTGTAGATAGAGAAGAGGAGTGGGCCCAGGACAGACCCCTGAGGGACACCAACAGAGAGCGGGTGGGAGGAGGAGGTGGTGCAGGAGTGAGAGACACTGAATGTCCGTTCAGAGAGGTATGAAGAGATCCAGGAGAGGGCCAGGTCCGTGA
Organism: Phyllomedusa bahiana; assembly: GCA_025379985.1. Classification (NCBI taxonomy): domain Eukaryota; kingdom Metazoa; phylum Chordata; class Amphibia; order Anura; family Hylidae; genus Phyllomedusa; species Phyllomedusa bahiana. Next base: position 6,696 of record JAODAL010034676.1, read on the forward strand.
TGCCGAGGGAGGAGAGGATTTGTAGCAGGATGGAGTGGTCGACCGTGTCAAAGGCAGAGGACAGGTCTAGGAGGAGGAGCACAGAGTAGTGGCGTGAGGCTTTAGCAGTTACTAGGTCGTTGGTGACCTTGGTGAGGGCAGTTTCGGTGGAGTGGTTGGGTCGGAAGCCAGATTGTAGTGGGTCAAGGAGAGAGTTGGAAGACAGGTGGGAGGACAGTTTAAGATAGACGTGCTGGTCCGGGAGTTTGGATGCAAAAGGAAGCAGCGAGGTGGGGCGCTAGTTGGACAGTGAGGAGGGGTCGAGAGATGGTTTCTTAAGGATAGGTGATACATGACTATTTAGAGGCCTCACAAGCAGAGGGATAACTTGAAGCTCTTGAACCCCAGTGCAAAATCTCTAAAGGCCTTTACCCCCTTAACGACCGCGCACTGTCTTTTGGCGGCGGCCGGTACTGGTCGTTCGTGTGCAGCTACGTCTTTTGGTGTCGCTGCAGACTTAGGGGTTTGCGGTGCCCGGTGCCCTAGCTGTGCTGGGTTCAGGGCTATACTACACAGCCCTGATCCCAGAGCATCTCCTGCGAGCACCAGGTTGTGGAGGAAACCTCCGCATCCCGGTGCTTTAACCCTTTGATTGCGGCGGTTCATCACCGCAGCACAATGAAAGGGTTCCCCTGCTCTGTCGGGTGATCAAAACAGCCGGTGATCCGACAGCCCGGGGAATGACTGCACAGTCAGACCTGGGTACCTAGAGTGGCCCCAGAGCTGTCTGTGTATGAAGGCAGTAACCCGGACACACTGTGTACTGTCTAGATCACTGCCTGTGTCAGACTGACACAGATTAGAATGTATTAGCATATATGAATATACTAATACATTACTAAGTGTAAAAAAAAAAAAAATGTAAAACAGTTCTCCCTTCATGAGATTAAAAAAAAGTAAAAAAAAAAAACAGAAAAAATGTAAGAAAAAAAAGAATAAAAAAAATAAATAATAAACTAAAAATAAATATTAAGTAAAAATTACACACACAAAAAGACCTACGCATATTAGGTATCCACATGACCGTAATAACCTGTAGAATTAATCTAACAAGTTATTAAGTGTGAAATGTGAAGGGTGTAAAAAAAAAAAATAATTAAAAAACAAACTTTTTTTTTTTAGAAAATAAAAAAAAAATACTGCAATTATTTATAAGTGAACTTAAACTATTTCCCCATAAAGTACAACTTGTCTCGAATAAAACGAGGCCTCAAACAGCTGCATCATTGAAAAAATAAAAAAGTTACAACTGTTGAAACGCAAGGAGGCAAAAAACTATAAAAATGTTCTGGTCATTAACTACTTTTCAGGCGTTCGGCTTAAGGGGTTAATAATAAGGCCCCATTTACATATCATTTTGGGGGTCCTTCACAGGTATCCCAACTTGTACTTTGGCAGAGCCATAGGGGACTATATGGAAAATGTAATATCTTTGGACTATGTTTGCTCTATATTGGAAACTACAGTCACGTAGTGATTAGCACTGTTACTCTGCCGTGCTGTTTGCGTGGGTTTACTCCCTATACTCCAATATCCCCCACACTCCCAAAACATACTGATAGGTTAATCTGGCAATTAGATTGTGAGCCATAATGGGGCAAGAGACCAATGAGTAAAACAAATTCATGTTTGTACATACTTTTTGTAATAATCCGCACATAAATAGGTGTTCCCATAGGCTTCGCTGGTATGTAGGGGGACATGGACCTCTCTCAGGAACGGGCCCCCAAAAATTTCAGCTCAGAATGGAGAATCAGTCGCTTTGGCGTATGATTTTCTAATCCGTTCCTTTGGAGTTCTATGTACAGCCAAACACAGCACTTCCCTGTACGATGAGCTCCCTCAGCACAGAAGGGAGAGGGGTACGCAAGAGTGACCAACTCTTCAGTCAAAACTTTCGGGGGCCTGTTCCCTGAAAAGTGGTGTTCTCATTATCAGACTCTGATGACTAATCCTAGTGATAAACCATCAAAGTCTATGGTGGGAACAGCCCTTTAATTGTCTGCATGTGAAGTGTATATGGACTTGAAATCGATCAAACGTAGTCCAAGTACTGCTCCCCTCATATGGAGCAGAGACTTTTTGGGGCCCCTCATTTTCTCGTATCTAGTTATATCTGAAACCTCTACACCACAAAAGGGTAGCAGTATTTTGATCTTTTGACTTCCAGACTCCATATCTCACCATCCACTACAGCTTTGATCGTGAGCCTAACATCATTTTATAGACAATCATCTTGGCTATCTCATACATCAATTTAACTTGCAACAATTAACATATGCTTCATTATGCAGATTCTTGTCATGTAACTGCATTGTTACTGTTTTGCTCCTGGTGGTAGAACAATCATTTTCTTATTGTATACTACAAATTACAACCTGTTCTCACATTCCCTAATAGTGTGTTATTAGGTTGATTCCCAAGCAAAAGGTCACTGGTTTGAATCAAAGAGCAGCTATGAAGAAAATTTCAAAGAAAAGAGAAACAACATTATCCAGCTCATCGATATCGGTCTGTCGGCCAAGAAAATTGCCAAACAGCATCATGTGAGGCCAGGACAGCTGGAAGAATATGAAATGCAGTCCGTCCATTAATTCCAAAGCCAAGAGGTGGACGTCCAGGCATAACAACGGAGTCAACAAGTTCATTAATCACAAGCTCTATCAGTTCTAGCACGAAAAATACAATAGTGGAGGTGACATGTTATAGTAAGATCACAGACATCCATTCAAGCACCATGCATTACACAAGTCTGGAATGATGGCCCGAAAAAAGGTGAGTTTACAAAAAAGTATGAAAAGTGGACAGAAAAAGTTTGGCATTGTGTAATTTGAGGCAAATGTCAATAGACCGGGCTCTGATGGGTAAAAATGGGTCTGGAAGATGGAACTGTCAAGTTTGGTGGAAGAAGCCTGATGATAGGGGGTTGTTTCACAGCCAAAAGTGTTGAATACTTGACCAGGATTGATGCTGATCTTAATGCTGAGCTATATGTGAGTGTCCTACAAGATGGGTTTCTTTGTATACCCAAGTACTAGGGGTATTAACAAACAATCACTCCACATGTTTAAATCCGCACTGACCCTAGCCAAGCAGGATTACTTCACCACTCTCATATCCTCTCTGTCTCACTACCCCCAGACAACTCTTCAACACTTTTAACTCTCTCCTCTGTCCACCAGCACCTCCTCTCTCCTTTCAGCAGACAACTTTGCCATTCACTTCCTACACAAGATCAACCTTATCAGAGAAAGTTTCAGCCCGCAGTCCCCAGCGCCCTCCTCTATATCTGCACAATGCTCTTCCCCCTTAACTTGCTTCCCCACTCTTATGCATGATAATCTTTCCTCTCTACTGTCCAAATTCAACCTCACTATCTGTAATCATGACCCACTGCCATCTCACCTTACCCCAGACCTTAGAGCTGCTTTCCTCCCAGCCCTCACCCACCTTTTCAACTTATTGCTAACCTCTGGCATCTTCCCTTCCTCCTTTAAACATGCTACTATCACTCCCATCCTTAAAAAAACAACACTTGATCCCTCCTCTCTGTCCAACTATCGCCCCATCTCACTGCTCCCTTTTGCCTCCAAACTCCTCGAGCAGCACGTCTATCTTCAACTGTCCTCCCATCTGTCCACCAACTCTCTCCTTGACCCACTACAATCTGGTTTCCGACCCCACCACTCTACTGAAACCGCCCTAACCAAGGTCACCAATGACCTAGCAACTGCTAAAGACTCAGCCACTACTCTGTCCTTCTCCTTCTAGACCTGTCCTCTGCCTTTGACACTGTCGACCATTCCCTCCTGCTACAAAGCCTCTCCTCTCTCAGCATCACGGACCCAGCCCTTTCCTGGATCTCCTCGTACCTCACTGATCCGACATTCAGTGTTTCTCACTCTTGCACCACCTCCTCCTCTCGCCCGCTCTCTGTTGGTGTCCCCCAGGGGTCAATCCTGGGTACTTTTCTCTTTTCTATCTACACTCTTGGTCTGAGATCAGCTCATAGCATCACATGGCTTTCACTACCATCTATATGCTGACGACACACAACCCTACATCTCTGGCCCAGATGTCATCTCTCTTCTCTCCCGGATCCCAGACTGTCTATCGTCCATTTCCTCCTTTTTCTCCTCCCGTCTCCTAAAACTAAATGTGGAGAAAAAAGAATTCATCATCTTTCCACTGTCCACCTCCATCCCTCCACCTGATCTCTCTATCACTGTCAATGGCTGTACACTCTCAACTGTTCCGCAAGTCCTCTGCCTTGGGGTAATCTTCGACTCCCCTCTGTCTTTCAAACCACACATTCAAGCCCTTACTTCTGTCTGCTGCTTCCACCTGAAAAATATCTCTCGCATCCGTTCGTTCCTCAACTTCGACACCACAAAAATGCTCGTCCACGCCCTTTTCATCTCCCGCCTAGACTACTGTAACAACGTTCTCTGTGGCCTCCCATCTAACACTCGTGCTCCCATTCAATCAATCCTCAACTTTGCTTCCCATCTTATCCACCTCTCTTCTCACTACTCCTCTGCCTCTCCCCTCAGCTATTCCCTTCACTGGCTTCCCATTGCCAAGCAAATTAATTTTCAGTTACTAACCATGACCTACAAGGCTCTCCATAACCTCTCTCCTCCATACATCTCTGCCCTAATCTCCAGATATCTCCCTTCTTGCAATCTCCGCTCCTCACAGGACCTTCTTCTCTGCTCTCCTCTTGTCAGCTCCTCACATAACCGTCTCCAAGACTTCTCCCGTGCTTCACCCACACTCTGGAACTCACTGCCCCAACACATCAGACTCTCCTCCACCTTCACCAGCTTCAAAAGCAATCTGAAAACCCATTTCTTCAGGATTGCCTATAACCTACAATAACAATCCTACATACCCCACAAACATGTCTGCCCCTCACCTCCTGTCTCTCTCCTCCTCCTTGTAGATTATAAGCCTTCGCAGGCCGTGTCCTCTCTCCCTCTGTTGTGCCAGTTGTAAGTCATTCATCGTTATGATTGTACTCGTTTGACATGTTATGTATGTAACCCCCCTCGAATGTACAGCGCCCTTTAAATGCATGGCCTGCAAATGCACCAAAAAGTTTATATGTACTGAAAACTAATGACCACATGGCATTAAAAAGCACCAAAAATGGCGCTTTAAAATAAATAATAATAATAATAAATTAAAAGGATGACATAGTGTTCTAGCAGGACAACGGCCTGAAGCATGCTTTGAGAATGGCGAAGAAATGGTTCAAGGACAATGAAGTGGAGCTGCTGGATTGGCCCTCATAGTCCTCAGACCTCAACCCAATTGAACATATGTGGGAAGAGTTGAAGAAGCTGTATTCAGAAACAAGTTAGTCGACCAGTCTGCACCAACCTTGGGAACATGTAGAAGAGACCTGGGATCAGATTTCGGTCAAGACATGCTTGAATCTGATCCAGAGTCCGGAAGGATTCAGGCAGTATTGAAGGCCAAAGGTGGATTTACAAAATACTAATAAAATAATAAAACTTGAACTTTAAGATTTTTAGTGCAAAACAGTAACACTGTAGTTACACGACAAGAATCAGCATAACTAAGCATATGCTAAATATTGCAAGTCAAATTGATGTATGAGATGATTGTCTATAAAATGATGGTAGTCTCACATTCAAAGCTGTAGTGGGCGGTGAGAAAAGGAGCCTGAAAGTCAAAAGTTCAAAACATCGGTACCCTTTTGCTTGGCACTGTGTAATGATGATACCCCAGCTCATGAGTAAGATATACAGTATGTATATTGAGTATCTGGTAACTACTATGACATAAAATTAGGTGTGAGATATTGGAGTAAAGTCATATATAGTATACTCTGTATTCTGCATTACCGTACTACTGTGTTACATGTACAATAGTTACCTAATTTTTCTTGCTATGTGGACCCTAGGTCCATATGCGTGAATTATGCACAAATGTAGCAGAACTGGAGTTAGTTAACCGTTTGCCATAGTGTTGTCTTTGCAAGCTACTATCTGCGATAGATAAATGAGCAAGATTACCTGCAGTCCTATGTAAATCCACAGATAACATCCCCTACTGAGTAGTGACAAATGACAAACTCAATCCTACTACATCTATACCAGTTTCCAAGGGTTATCAGTGATCAGGTCACATTATCTACCATTGTTTGGAATGACAACGTAAGATTGATTGACTTCCATTGCCTGTGGCTTAGTGTGTGTCCTCTCCCTGGGGAGACTGGCAAAAATCACAGTGAGCCACAAAATAACCAACACAATCTATCATAACACAACGGTCCCATGGCACAAGGGGTTTTCGACATATAAACCCCCCTATGAGCGGAACGGATGAAACTTCAATTACTGTGATGTTCTGCGCAACAGGCAAGGCCATTTGCCAGTGACAAAGTTCTGCAACCGTCATTGGAAGTCATTGTATGTTCATGAAAAGGGGAGATGTTGCTTGGCAGATGGAGGTCTGCATGTGGATAAACAGGTAGATGACATCACACGATGTGACAAAACTTTCAACATAGACCATTAATATGTATATTCTTGGGTAAGTAATATCCATTGCCTGATCTTGCATCAAGAGTGTCAGCTAGACATCTGTTTAGCAGCCATTGTGCACCACAACACTCTGGCTCAATGAGCATGACGTAACAATGGTTGACAGCCCCATCTACAGGACAGATCTGGAAACTGCAGGTAATTTTTTTTTGTGCTGCTATAAATTTTTGGTACATGCCACCAATAAATGGGGAGTTACAATGTGGATTCTGCCTTTTATATTATATTTTATCACCATAGGTTTTTCTTTGGAGGCAAAAAGTAATAGATATAGAATGCATGCATTCTGTGCTTTCCAGGTTTTTAACTGTGTTGCAACATTAATCTCATTCCATTGTGCAGAAAATGATCACCTTCACCTTTGGCTTTTGGAACTGCACTGATAAACTTTCATGATATTTCAAAATCGCTTTAATTGTGCCACCTGGCCATTGGCGCCACCACTGTATCACCACACAAAAAATAGAGTGAGCAGTTCTTAAAGGGGTTGTCTCACTACAAGGATTGCTTTTTATGTTAAAGATCTTGCAAAAACAAGTGACTTTGCAATATGTGTCCATTAACAGTGTCCTACCTATTCCTAGATATCTCCTCTTGTATGGGCTGCATTAGCTCCTCAGATCGCTATAACTACAGACCTGTTTGATCTCTCCTGATAGGCTGTCAGCACTGGTTGCTATAGCTACAGACTTCTACTGCAGTCTAGTGGAGGCCAGTAAACACGCCCCTGAATTCAAAATGAAACCAAGAAAACAGGACTGAGGTAAGATGAATCAATGTAGTGAGACAACCCCTTTAAGTTTATCACGAGATAGTCTGTTAAGTAAAGCTTAAACATCTGAGTGTCTGTGTGTGAACTGTAGTACTGAACAACGGAAAAAGTGAAGGAAACTCAAGCAGGGTCTCCCTCCATGGCTGTAATAAGCTCACCAGACAAAAAACTAGTCACCCCTAAAGAAATCATGAAAATCATCATTTAATATTGTGTAACTCCACCTCGGCCCTTGATAACCGATTGGATTCAGTTAGGAAGTGAGTCCACAAGGTTTTGCAGGTACGTCTCATCCGGTTTAAGCCTTTGCTGTTGTCATCTTGAAAAATAGGGGTAACAACAGCATATTCATCATAAAGATGTTGACTGAAAGGCAATACCTGATTATCCAGAATGTTAAAATAAACATGCTGGTTCATGTTAGTGGTCACCTCAGTGGATGGGCCCAATCCAAAATAAGAGAAAAACCCCCAAAACATCACAGACCCACCTCCAGATTGAACCTGACCTTGCACACATTCAGGATGAAATGCTTCATTTGGCCTTCGGTGCACTCGACGATGTGCGTCATTGGAATAAAGGCAAAAACGTGATTCGTCAGACCACATTACAATCTGCCAGTCAACTACTGTCCACGTTCAGTGATTTGTAGCCCATTGAAGATGTGTAGCTTTATGTGTCTGTGTGAGCAATGGCCTCTTGCGAGGTGAACGCAGTTCCCGTGGCAATGTTCACTCGCTAACAGGTTGGGAAGGACCTTCATTCACTGATGGGTTAGGAAGCGATTTTGATGCACAATCCATGGAGCTCGTCTCCGGTCCCTCTCTGGGTCCTTTTCCGACCACAATTCTGACGTCGTGTTTTGTGGCCACATGTGGTATACCCATAGTTGCCAACTTTTGAAAATGAAAAAGCAGGAGATACCAGTGGGCGGCGCGCGTAAAATTTGCATGGACACGCCCATCTTGTCGGTATACCACGCCCCTTAAAAGCCACACCCACTCCACCTAACTGCATAACGGCTTTGGAAGAAAGCCAGGTAGATGCCCTTATAGCCAGGTAGTAACCCCCCATAAGCAGGTAGTGCCCCTTACAGGCAGGTAGATGCCCCCTTGTAGCCAAGTAGATGCCCCCTCTGTAGCCAGGTAGGTGCCCCCTTTTTAGCCAGGTAGGTGCCCCCATTGTTGCCAGGTAGGTGCCCCCATTGTTGCCAGGTAGTGCCCCCATTGTTTGCCAGGTAGTGCCCCCATTGTTTGCCAGGTAGTGCCCCCATTGTTGCCAGGTAGTGCCCCCTCCTTTGCCAGGTAGATGCCCCCTCTGTTGCCAGGTGATGCCCCCTCTGTTGCCAGGTAGATGCCCCCTCTTTTGCCGGGTAGATGCCCCCTGTGTTGCTAGGTTGTGCCCCCATTGTTGCCAGGTAGATGTCCCTTCTGTTGCCAGGTAGATGTCCCCTCTGTTGCCAGGTAGATGCCCCCTCTGTTGCCAGGTAGTGCCCCCATTGTTGCCAGGTAGTGCCCCCATTGTTGCCAGGTAGATGTCCCCTCTGTTGCCAGGTAGTGCCCCCTCTGTTGCCAGGTAGATGCCCCTCTGTTGCCAGGTAGTGCCCCCATTGTTGCCAGGTAGATGCCCCCTCTGTTGCCAGGTAGTGCCCCCTCTGTTGCCAGGTAGTACCCCCATTGTTGCCAGGTAGATGTCCCCTCTGTTGCCAGGTAGTGCCCCCTCTGTTGCCAGGTAGTGCCCCCTCTGTTGCTAGGTAGATGTCCCCTCTGTTGCTAGGTAGATGTCCCCTCTGTTGCCAGGTAGTGCCCCCATTGTTGCCAGGTAGTGCCCCCTCTGTTGCCAGGTAGTGCCCCCATTGTTGCCAGGTAGATGCCCCCTCTGTTACCAGGTAGATGCCCCCTCTGTTGCCAGGTAGTGCCCCCATTGTTGCCAGGTAGTGCCCCCTGTGTTGCCAGGTAGTGCCCCTTCTGTTGCCAGGTAGGTGCCCCCTCTGTTGCCAGGTAGATGTCCCCTCTGTTGCCAGGTATCTGGCCCCTCTGTTGCCAGGGAGTGCCCCCATTGTTGCCAGGTAGTGCCCCCTCTGTTGCCAGGTAGATGTCCCCTCTGTTGCCAGGTAGCGCCCCTCTGTTGCCAGGTAGATGTCCCCTCTGTTGCCAGGTAGTGCCCCCATTGTTGCCAGGTAGATGCCCCATTGTTGTCAGGTAGATGTCCCCTCTGTTGCCAGGTAGTGCCCCCTCTGTTGCCAGGTAGTGCCCCATTGTTGCCAGGTAGATGCCCCCATTGTTGCCAGGCAGAGCCCCCCATATAGCTAAAAAATAAAATAATAAAATCCACTTACCTCACCAGGCTCCTGCAGCACGGCCGCTTCGGACGATCTCCTCAGCGGCGCAGGGGGAAGTGAGAGCAGCCGCGCGTCACTCCCCTGCAGCCGCGCGTCACTTCCCCTGCGCCGATGACCTGTCTGTTCGGCGCACGCACAGGCGCCGGACATACAGGGGGAGGAGGGAGGAGGGAGCGCTCCCTCCTGCCTCCTCCCTGCACAGCGAGACTCCGGGCGGGTGAAGCGGGCGCAGCGGCCGCTTCACCCTCCTTTAGGAGCGGACCGGCAGCGCAAGAGTAGCGCACTAGCGCTACTCTGTGCCGCGGCCTTTTAAAGAACCCCCGCCGGCGGGCGGCGGGCGTAATGCCAACACCCCCGGGTGGGCGGGAGGGGATCCCAACGCGCGGGACCCCCCCCCCCCCGCCAAACACGGGAGAGTTGGCATGGATGGGTATACCACTGCTTGTAGACACGTTGAACAGTGTGCTGCGAAATACCAACAAATCCAGCAACTTTTGCCGCTTGAAACAAACTGTCTAACTGATCGCTACTGCCTTATGATCACGAGGAGGCAGTGGACGCACAGTTGAGCTCATGACTCAACCACTGCCCCATCTGTACAGGCTTAATGATTCCTCTGTGCTTTCTGCACTGAGGAGACTAATTTTTTTTGTCCTGTGAGATTGTTATTATGGCCCCCTAGAAAGGGTAGGTTTCTAGAAAAAAATGTTCTTGTGATTTCATAACACTGTCAAATAGTACCAGGATACCTGGATATACAGTCTATATAAAAGCATTCATATAATACCCCCTATGTAATACCACAATATACCACTAAACAATACCAGGTGTTTTTTGCTTGCTTCTTGGGTTCTGGTTCTAAAGGTTGAGTAAATGGGAGCCCTAAATAATTTTCCAGTTTGCCACCCCTACAACTGTTCTTAAGTAAAGAGTAGGGCTTAACAGCATAAATCAAATTGAAAACCCAATTATGGTTAGAGCCAATCCTAATCCCATCCTATACTAGGTAGGATAGCATGGAATCTATTTTCCCCCTTTTTCCAGGTGTTCAAGAAAGATAAGTTAGACTTGCTCTTCCCTCATTCACCAGAAAACAATAAGGAAACCTCATTCAGCATCATACCAAGTCGAATAAGGCAACCTGAACTACTCCTCTGCCATTTCATGCCCGACCATAGACGCCATCTCTACAACAAGTATACTATTAAGTCAACCTGACCCAACCCAGCAAGCATACCTTTAAGTTCACCATTGAATGAACCCAAGTGCAATTACAGAAGTGCAAAATCACCTCTATGATAACTATATCATTGGTTAAACCTATCTACTCCTCCACCACTACAAGAGACTGGTTGTATTTAAAGAATCCATTTCTATAATAGGCATACCATGAAATCAAACTGACCTACCTCTCCACTGTCACATAGGCTATTTGTATTCAAATTGCCAGTTCTAAGATAATTCTAATAGAGTCAACCACACTATGGGTCAAAAAAGCCACTTTTATAGTAAGTATACCACTAAATCAACCAGACATAAGTCTTTCCCACTTTGCTGGTCATATTGCAATCAAAGATGCCACCACTATGAAAACGCTAGAACTACATCAACTAGTTCTACTCCTCTATCACACCACAGGCACAATTGCAAAGAAGCCATCTCCCTGATTACCACTGAGCCAACCCTACATACCCCTGCATTATTTTATATCTCAGTCAAGCTAAACTCTTCTACACCCGTAAGTAGATATTTAGTTCAAATAGAAATTGCCTATATGTTCAGCATATCATTGAATCTAGCTGACTTCTATGGTAAGTGTACAATTGAGTTAATCTGATCCGCAGTCTCCATGGCAATCAGTAAAGCCACCTTTAGATGGGTAATTCTGCAATAAACTAAGCCACCAATATGGAAAGTATACCACTGAGTCAACCAGTTCTACCCCTCCACCACACCACAAGCCCAACTGCAAAGAAGCCATCTCTATGACAAGTTTACCATTAAGTCAACCATATCTTTCTTTCTATTTGTGGACCCAAAGAAGTCCCTTCTATGGTAAGCAGATATTTAAGTCAACCTGGTCTATCCTTTCACCGTCTCATGAGTCCTATTGCAGTTAAATAAGTCAACTCTGTAGTATTTAGACATTTGGCTTGAATTGACCTGCAAATCTACAGGACCCACTGCAATTCAAGACCCTACTTCTAAAGTATGTTAAGTATTGAATAAGTAATTGAAACTACCTGACCCACTACTCCAAGGCCCCACTCCAATTAAAGTAGTCACCTTTATGCCATTTACTCAATCTGATCCACAGCACCAACGTAATCAGTAAGTACACCATTGACCCGACCATACCTAATATTTTGCTATTCCGAGGGTCCTATGAAATCAAGGAAGCCACTACCTTGGAAAGTATACCATTGAGCCAACCTGTTCTAACTCTCCATCTCACCACATACCAGATTTCAGAGAAACCATATCGCTAGTATATAAATCATTGCATCTACCTTACCTTCCCCTCCATCATTCTGTGGGCCACATTCCACTCAAAAAAGACACCACTAATTTAAAGCAAGCCTACACATTCACCACTCCATAAGCTCTGTTGCTGTCAAAACTCAAAATTTACACTTGAGAATGTTACCTCTATGTTAATCATATTATTGAATCAACCTAAGCTTTTACTCCAAGGCTTCACTTCAATGAAAGAAGTGGCTTCTATGGCAAGCGTACCATTGAGTTAACCTGATCCATGGGTTCCACTGCAACCAGTAATGTAACCTCTATGGTATGGTTTACTATCACTCCCAACGCAACCTCCTTGAGGTTGAGCTAAGTGTTCTATGAAGTAAACACAGTTAACCGTTGACACTCTATAGAGTCCATTAAGGAAAAATTAAACTCTCTATACAAATATCTTTGCTTGACAAATAAAAGATTCTGTGTAATCTTTGAAAGAGCTCAGCAAATCAAATACATTTTAAATCAAAGTACAAAAATGTATTTTGAAAGTGAAGTATGGTCTGAATTAAAATGAAAGCACATGGATTACTGTTTCATCTATCGAGATACTTTCAAATACTAATTGACTTAAAACTTTGAAGGGATTTGTGGGTAAATACATTGTAATTCTCATCTCATTTATTTTCACGATGGAAGTCTTTTTCAAACTATGAACCAATCTTGAATCAGATCCATTAGCACTTTGAGTGTGCAGCTGAAATTAAAGACAGCTGTCTGGAGCCTCTGTTCATATAGTACAGATTGCCTTTATTGTAGGAACAACTTCATGGCTTGTTTGAAGCCAAGGCAATTATAGAATGAATGACTTCCTTCATGTCTTCATGCTTCTTAATATTTTCCTTCCAAATCGATATATTGTGGGAGCTAAACAACAAAAAGAAGCTAACGTTTCCAAAATCACTTGGGTGGAATAGTTCATCCAGACTCCATATCTTTAAAGGGTTCTATACTTTAAGGGTTCATTTACTTAAAGGGGTGTGCCCATCTCATGCATTGATGGCATATTGATAGGATCACACATCAATAGGATACAACATTATGCAAGTTAGGAATGTCGACGGTCGCACCTGCACACAACTCTCTATTCTGTTCTATGGGAGTTCCGAGTACAGGAGAACACACCGCTCACTTGTAACTGGAACTCCATAGAACAGATTGAAGAGTCCGGCACAAGCGCAAGCAGTTCTCCATTCTGTTCTATGGGAGTTCCCAAGACAGGTGCAGATCCCACCTCTGAGACTAGCGATATGCCAACAAAGTCTATGGTAGGAACCCCCCTTTAAGCATCTAAACATGCCTTTAAGTCTTGCTGGCAGAAAATCTCTGCATAAATAGAAAAATCAATACATGTATCTAGTTTTCTTTGGCTGTTGATATGCTAGTGGTCTCAACTTTTTGCCCTCCAGCTGCAACTACAACCCACATCATGCACTGATAGGAACAGCTGTTTAGCACAAAATTGTAATACATGATATAGCACAATATTGTAATACAGCAGCCCCTTGACATAGAATATTAATTGGTTCTGGGACGGCCACTGTATTTTGAAAAGGAGCCGCTCATCATGGCACATGTTAAGAGCAGTACAGGACATGTAGTACTGCACTGTACTGTAGAGAGGCGCTTCTAGACTGCCAATCACTGCATGCACTAATACATGTAAGAGCAGTACAGGATATGTAGTACCACACTGTACTGTAGAGAGGCGCTACTAGACCGCCAATCACTTCATGCACATCACTAATATGTGTAAGAGCAGTACAGGACATGTAGTACAACACTGTACTGTAGAGAGGCACTACTAGACCGCCAATCATTGCCTGCACATCACTAATCATATGTTTTACAAGTAAAATGTTCATGATAATTGGTTGGATTTTCCATCAATCACATGAGCTGAAGATCAGCAGTGTCTGTGACATTGCATGGTGAATCTGGTTTCAAAATACAATGTCCCAGAAAGGACCATTGTATGGTGAAAATATTGTATCCTGAGGCCACTGTAACTTGAGGGACTGCTGTATACTCCTGTACAGTCCCAAGAAGAAGAACAACAAAGATGCACTAGTCCCTGCAGACACAATGTGAATCCTTCTCTGATAACAACTGGATGTGCAGGAAGCACAGCATTATAATCAGAGCGTGCACACATATCTAACAGTGCAGGCATTTGTTCCCGGCACTTTTCTGTTTTATTGTGCAGAAAGACATGACAGCAACAGCTGAGTCTGCGACAGAGTAACTATTATATAGAGGAGTAGATGGAAGTAATGGAGAACATAAAGAAGAAACATCAACCCCAGTTCTGTGATGTCTGCAAAAGGAGCATTAAAGGGAATGTGTCATCAAAAATGACTTATTGTTTAACTCACATTTTTATGTTCAACACATTTAAGAATTTTTGGTTATATATATATTTTTTTTTTCCAAATCACTTTCAATATTTTTTAATAATTCTTAAGTCCTGCAGTTTTCACTTTGGCCACTAAGCCTAATAATAGTCTGACACTTCCTGTTCTGTACAGAAAGATTCTCAGTTGTCTGCTCATTATCAGCACAAAGAGGATCAAACTGAAAGGAGACACCAGTGTGAATAGATAACACAGGATCCACCAGTCACAAGAGGAGATAGTCACAGTTCACGCTTTCCCCCTTTATGCACACTGACTTCTTCCCAGGTCACAGAGCATGACTAGAAAACTATAGAAGTGAATGGGACTGAGTCAGTCTTAAGTTTCCTATGTGCATGAAGCTACTGTAAAGCATGTCTCTGACTGCTGTTAAAGCAGTGCAAACAAGGCCTAGAGGCCAAAGTCAAAACTGCAAGACTTAAAGGGGTTTTGCCACGATGTAATGTTGACGTGGGATCCTCCAAAGTGGGTTTTTAATCACTTTTATAAATATATGTGATTACAAAAATTGCAGTCTGAGAGAGCTACAGCCTTCCTTACATGCCCTTGGTTACTTCAAAGCGTCTATTAGATACGGCCTGACAAGAGCTGGACGGGCTTGCGCAGAGAGAGCTTCTTATCTGATGAGACTGAGCTGCAGAAGTTTTTAAAGGCACCGGGTAGCAATATGTTTTCTTTTGTATACAGAATAAACTAGTTGTAGAGTGATTAGATCCCTGCTTTATCTGATGACAGAGAACATGAAGAAGCTTTCAAGCTGCTGTGTAGAAAAACTGTTGTCTTTTGTACACAGAAGCCACAAGTTATAGTTTTTTTATTTCAGTGAACATGTCACAGGAACCCTTATGCACAGCTCTGTGCTCTCCTCTGTGTGTGTGTCTCTCTTTCAGCTCCGTGATTTGTTTACATAACATATTAGCAGATAAGGCTCTTCCTGACAGTGCTGTCTGAGGCTGTGTCTTGCTGTATTGTGAATCCATTGCTGTACTGTTTATTATTTCCCTTAAGTTTTGAGATGTTCCCTTGGATTCCTCACTCCTCACTGGCCCCCACCCTCTCTCCCCTGCAGCTTCATGACTCAGCGTGATTTGTTGACATTCTGCCTGGGCTAAGCTGAGAGGTAAGAATCTTTGTCTCAGCAAATCCCCTTTAAGAATTATGAAAAAAATATTGAAAGTGATATTAAAAATTAAAAAAAAAAACAACCAAAAATTCCTAAAAAATGTGTTTAACATAAAAATCGGACTTAAACAATGACTCATTTTTTGACGACACATTCCCTTTAATTCAACTGAAGTCACCAACACTTTTAGTTCTAACCTATGATACACATCCACAAATCATAACTAAGGCACAGAGGTGGGAGCAGCCCTGATGGTTTGCAAAGCAGGGGTTTCAGAACAGTCTCTCCATGACAGCTATTGGAGGGACCCTTCATCAACCCACAACTATCAACCATGATACATCCAGTCAGATACTGAGCATGCACATTAGATTTGAATGCACTCACATATGTATGTATTTGGAGTCGGTAAAATAGTCCTAACATACAATATTTAAAATAATTTGGATTCCCTCAAACAGCGGGGTCTGTGTGTGACTGCTACCTGTGCACCCCCCATAGCTATGCCCCTGCACTCACAAAAAGTGTCAAATCGCTAATTAAAGGCTTTTAGGGCAATTGCAACCTTTTTCCACACTGGTATCTTAAAAGAGCTTGGCCATTTGTCAAAGTCCTTTTTGAGGACGCTATAAGTTCCAAATATAGCCGAATGTATAGCGAATGTGCTCAGTTTTGTTCAGGGCAAAAAAACACATGGAAATCTCCAAAGGAGCATTTTATGCTATCTACAATATATGAAAAAACTTTGAGATTCTTGGTCCGCATGTTTTTGGCCAAAAAATGCTCACGCCACACCCGGCTTACAACGGGATCTCAGTTGGGTGGTCCTACTCTATATTATCTCTCACCTGGGTCAACTTCAGACCTCTCACTGTGCCAAACGGCCTCCAAAATGCAGAGAGAAAAATAAAAAAAGCACCAACCTTTCAAAGCATAGTGCATTGATATAACAGCCTGTGGAGGTGGGCAGGTGCAGGAAACCAAAATGGTGGAATCTACTTCTCCTTATATAGTTTAAAAGCAAATATGTGCCAAATACAACGTATAGTTCTGCACTGTTTTTCTGTGCAGAACTATACGTTGGTGGGGCCTCATCAGTCTTACTGTATCTCACAGTTAGAGAAGCACTGCTTTAGGTCATTCTGGAAGACTTCTGGGTAGATTTGTTCCCAAATCTTCACCCCTGCCTAAGACCTGAACTCATATTTATGGCTCCTATTTATTAAAATGATTTTACTACAAAGCAAAATTGATGTGGAAATCTGTCAAATTAAATAAAAAACATTTTCACTATTCTTCATTATTAAAAATTCTCTAACATTTTTGTTTTAGCTGCTACTTTACTGATCCATAGTGTACAGCTTGTCTCTAGGAGATCAGACCAGTGATGACAGCTCCTCAGTCCTGGCCGCACATGCTCAGACATCACCTCTTCTCTCAGGCAGCTACTGTCAGTCTCTTCCCCGCTTAATAATCACACACACTCACTGCTGAGTGAGTGTTCAACCCCAGGTGCTCTCATTCTACTCCTCTCCTCTGTTCTCCTTAGTAATTAATCAAACAGTGCTAATAAATAAAAAGAAAAAAGGAACCTCAATCATGTATGTGCATTGAGAGACAAAAATTCAACATGTTTTGCTCCTAAAGAGATTTGAACCTAGAACCCTAATGCTAAAAGGCAGTGTTAAAAAGTGCTAACCACTCAGCTACATTGTAGCTTCTCACAACTCTTTACATAAACAGACCTTTGTTTCACTAGAATGAGCACACTGCGGGGAAAGGCATGGTGATGTCAAGTGATAGGTCACATGATATGCAGTTCAAGCAAATCATACACGCCCCCTTCTGAATACACTAAAAGAAAGAAAAGAAAAAAAACTTACCAACTCAGCTACTTTAAACATTTATTTCAACCACTATTTTTTCGCCTTTTACAAGAGAATTCCTATAGACATGGGTTGCTTTATAATAAAGCAATAAATCTCTTCAAGTCAACATACAATGGTCATTTGATATAAACAACAACATTAATAATAGTAATAATTAGAATAGATATAATAACAACAAAACTACAACGATAATAAAAGATAATAATTGTAGATTGTAAGCCTTTGCGGGCAGGGTCCTCTCTCCCTCTGTGCCAGTTGTTAGTCATTTAGGGAGAAATGTATGAAAACTATCTAGGTCTAAGACTTTCTTTGTTCCCATAGCAACCAATCAGAGCTTCTATTTAATTTTTTCAGAGCACTATGTGAAATGAAAGGGGTGTTCTGATTGGTTGCTATGGGCAACAAAGAAAGTCTTAGATCTAGACAGTTTTCATACATGTCCCCCTTAGTGTTCCCATTGTACTTTGTTTGACATATGTATGTAGCCCTCCTCAGATGTTCAGCGTCCTGGAATTAATGATGCTTTAAAATAAATAAAAGTTTTAAAAATAAGAATATTAGCACGTCATACAACAATATAGAAAGAATACTAAATGGACAAATGTTACTAATAACACTGGGGAACAAAAAAAAATTTTTTTGGGGTGCCTACAAATTTTTACCTTATTCTAGGTATTTGAGTGCTGTGGAGTCTGAAAATCCCATCCATTTTGTTCTAGCAGCTCTAGGTTACATGACTCTCCATGACTCTATATTGTTCTTGTGATTAATTTGATTATAAGGATGTGGTGCAGATGAATAGAATTGAATTTGCTCCTGCACATCCATGTTTTTGTTTGCCTGTGTTCTTTAAATGTTCTAAAATTAATGTATTTTCTGTTTCACGTGAATTTCCAATATTTTTTTAGGATAATATTGGTGACCATTACTTTCAGCGGCTTATACTCGGTAAGGTGGCGATGCTGGATCTCCAAAACTAGAACTGATAGGGGAAAACGGGTGTCATTTTCAGAATCAGCGCCCAAAACATACACAAAAACGGTTCCAACTTTGAAAGCTCCAAAATTAGTGTTTCTAAGTGCAATATATTGAAAATGAAATACAATAGATATAATATATAATTGAAACAATATATGTGTGTATAATAAACATGTGGTATTCATAAAAATAACAAGAGCACTAAATAAAATTAATATTATTATTATTAATAATAATAATAATAAAACTTTTTATTTTGTTTCTCAGATTGTCGTACAAGGTTAGATGAGGATGAACAAAAACTATTTAACTATATTTAATTTCCAAATTTAGCGGGGTCTCTGCTGGGAGTCCAGCATCTCCCTAGTGTTCTCTATCTGGGATGTATTTCATAAAATGTCTCACAAAGAACAGCTCACAGTTACAAAGCAATTAAAGCAAATAATTGAAATTGGGAATGTGGGATGGATAGGTTAATTGCTATTATTAGCTATATCAAAATAGATAATGTAGCGGCCATGTATTGCTTTTCCTTCTGTAGAGGAACATGCTCAGTACAGTATTGTAGCATTGATTAAATTATTCAGCTCTGTGGGTATTAATTCTGCTCAGATTGTGTTAGTATTGTCAATTTTCTGGTAGCTACGAAAGGTCTCTTGACATAAATAAAATATAACCTAGCCTGTCGGCTATTCCTGAAACAGTGCAGACTCAGTTTCCAAAAACCTTTGCTAAACTTTAGAAGGTAGCACTAATGTAATACCGTCACTCACTGTGCAATTTAAGCTTTGTCCCCACTGATGGTTTTGAATGTTCCCCATTGACCTCTTACAGAACTTTTTTGACACAAAAAATGCAAAATTGCTAACAAGAAGGACCGTTTGAATAATTGATGCCACCAGGTAGAGTAATCCAATCCATGGACCATAAACCACTGTAGAGTGCCTGAGATGCCTCATGGTACACAAACTCTTCTACACGTGAAAGGCCATGAGAACTATCTCTGCATTGCACTATTCAGCTGAAAATTCATTTCTAGAGAAGATGTGGCAGATCATGACACCAGGAGTAAGCAGGGAACAGGAACCTTTTGCATTGTGAGATTTCAGGTAAATGCTATTTTGAGGACCATGAATTAAAATTAAAGGGGTTGCCTTGTTCCAGCATTTGGCAGCCTTTTATGCTGGCTGCCAAGTAGAGCTTGTTGAATGGAGAGGCGTGTTTCTCCATGCAGGGTATATCTTCAGTCTCTACAGACACCCTCCCAAAGTGTGCACGTGATGATTCATTCTGTGTGAGCTGAGGGAAGGGAGAGGTTCTCAGCTGTCACTGGAATCATTGGAAGTGAAAAGCTAAGCACAACTCGATAGTTTATATCCAAATTTCTCACTTTTTGTACATACTTTGCAATTAGAATGGGCATTTAACATTCACCACAGTTTATATTATCTCTGTACTGTGACATTACTGTGTATATTATCCTTGTACTGTGACATCACTGTTAATTATCTCTGTACTGTGACATCAGTGTTTATTATCCCTCTACTGTGATATCATTGTGTGTATTATCTCTGTACTGTGAAATCACTTTGTGTATTATCCTTGTACTGTGACACTGTGACATCACTGTGTATTATCCTTGTACTGTGACATCACTGTTAATTATCTCTGTACTGTGACATCACTGTGTATTATCCTGTACTGTGATATCATTGTGTGTATTATTCTTGTACTGTGACATCACTGTTAATTATCTCTGTACTGTGACATCAGTGTTTATTATTCCTGTACTGTGACATCACTGTGTGTATTATCTCTGTACTGTGACATCACTGTGTATTATCTCTGTACTGTGACATCACTGTGTGTATTATCCCTGTACTGTGACATCACTGTGTATTATCCCTGTACTGTGACATCACTGTGTGTATTATCCCTGTACTGTGACATCACTGTGTGTATTATCTCTGTACTGTGACATCACTGTGTATTATCCCTGTACTGTGACATCACTGTGTGTATTATCTCTGTACTGTGACATCACTGTGTATTATCCCTGTACTGTGACATCACTGTGTGTATTATCTCTGTACTGTGACATCACTGTGTATTATCCCTGTACTGTGACATCACTGTGTATATTATCCCTGTACTGTGACATCACTGTGTGTATTATCCCTGTACTGTGACATCACTGTGTGTATTATCCTTGTACTGTGACATCACTGTTTATTATCTCTGTACTGTGACATCAGTGTTTATTATCCCTGTACTGTGAAATCCCTTTGTGTATTATTATTATTATTATCATTTATTTTGGAGCGCCCTTGATTCCAGGGCGCTGTACATTTCAGGCGGGTACATAAATAACATTGGTCAGACAATTACAAAGTGACAATAAGTGACTAACAACTGGTACAGAGGGAGAGAGGTCCCTGCCCGTGAGGGCTTACAATCTACAGGGAAGGGGGGAAGAGACAGAAGGTGAGGGGCAGACATGTTTGTGGGGCGGAGCAGTGTAACACGGTTAATGTTGGTTATAGGCAATCCTGAAGATGTAGGTTTTCAGGTTGCGTTTGAAGCTGGTGAGAGAGGGGGAGAGTCTGAGGTGTTGGGGCAGTGAGTTCCAAAGTGTGGGGGAAGCACGAGAGAAGTCGTGGAGACGGTTATGTGAAGAGGTGATAAGAGGAGAGCAGAGGAGAAGGTCCTGTGAGGAGCGGAGGTTGCGTGAGGGGAGGTATTTAGAGATTAAGGCAGAGATATATGAAGGGGAGAGGTTAGGGAGAGCCTTGTAGGTCAAAGTTGCTAGCTTGAACTGGATTCGCTGGGCAATGGGTAGCCAGTGAGGGATCGGCAAAGGGGAGAGGCAGGGGAGTAGTGGGGAGAGAGGGAATCAGAGGGCTGCAGAGTTAAGGATGGTTTGGAGGGGAGACGAAGGGTGCTAGCTGGGAGGCCACAGAGGAGGATGTTGCAGTAGTCGAGGCGGGAGATGACGAGGCATGGACCAGCATTTTTGTGCTTTTCAGAGTTAAGAAATGAGCGGATTCGGGAAATATTTTTTAGGTGGAGGCGGCAGCAGAGGTGAGGGTATGGATGTTCGGTGTTGAAAGGACAGATTGAAGGCAACGATTATCCCAGGCAGCGGACTGTGGTGCTGGTGAGAGAGTGTAGCATTTACAGTGATAGCGAGATTGGGTGGAGAGATGGAGTGGGAGGTGGGGAAGATATGAATTCAGTTTTCTACATCGTTTAGTTTTAGGAGATGGGAGGAGAAGAAGGAGGAAATGGAGGACTGGACAGTCAGGATTCGCGGAGAGGAAGAGAGGCGACATCTGGGGCCGGAACTGTAGAGCTTGGGTGTCATCAACCATACAGGTGTAAGGAAAGCCATGTGATGCTATGTGCTGACCAGACCAGAGTGTAGATAGAAAAGAGTAAAGGACCCCAGGACTGAAACCCCTGGGGGACTTCTTCAGAGAAGTGGCCTGGGCTGGAGGAGGTGGATCGAGATTGAGAGATGCTGGAATGTCCAATCAAAGAGGTGACGAGGAGATCCAGGAAAGGACTGAGTCGTGATGCCGAGGGAGGAGAGGATGTGTAGCAGGAGGGAAATGGTCGAAGTAGTCAAAGGCAGGGACAGGTCTAAGAGGAGGAGCACAGAGTAGTGCCGTGAGGCTTTGGCAGTTGCTAGGTCGTGGTGACTTTTGGTTACGCGGTTTATTAGAGTGGTGGGGGACGGAAGCCCGATTGCAGTGGGTCAAGGAGAGAGTTGGTGGAGAGATGGGAGAAGATGGAAAATGTTGAAGATGGAAGTGATGCTCCAAGGAGTTTAGAGGCGAATGGTAAGCAGTGAGATGGGTCGATAGTGGACGTGAGGAGGGGTCAAGAGATGGTTTCTTTAGGATGGGGGTGTGATGGTCGCATGGTTAAATGAGGAAGGGAAGATGCAGAGGTTAATATCCTGTACTGTGGACTTCACTGTGTTTATTATCCTGTACTGTGTCATCACATGTGTTATTACTCTTGTACTGTAACATCACTGTGTATATCCCAGTACTAGTGACCATATGTGGTTAAGATCTGTACTGTAACATCATTGTGTATTTGCAATTCAACTTCCTATCAGAAGATTCATCCTCATCAGAGAAAGGCTTTTAGCCCGCAGTCCCCCACCACCCTCCCTTACCCTTGCAACCTGCTTTCCCCCTTAACTTGCGTCCCCACGGTCACTCATGACAAGCTCTCCTCCTTACTGTCAATTCCAACCTACTACCTGTAGTCTTGAAACACATGCCATCACCACCTTATCCCAGAGGAACCTCAGTGCTTCTATCATCCAGCACTCACCATCTCTTCTAACCTATCTAATACCTCTGGCCATCTTACCTTTCTTGCTCTTTTAAACATTGCTACTTATACACTCCAATCCTAAAAAAAACAACCCTTGTCCCCTCTTCTCTGTCCAAACTATCGCCCCATCTCACGCTCCTTTTGCTTCCAAACTCCTCGAGCAGCAACGTCCATTCTTCAGCTGTCATACCAACTCTTTTCCAAATCTCTTCTTGACCACGACAATCTGGTTTTCGACCCCACCACTCTACCGAAACTGCCCTAACCAATGTCACTAATGACCTAGTAACTGCTAAGCTCATGCCATACTCTGTGCTCCTATCTTAGGACCTGTCCTCTGCCCTTTGACCACACTGTCGACCATTCCCTACTGCTACAAATCCTCTCCTCTCCTCGGCATCACGGGGACTTGGCTCTTTCCTGGATCCTCCTCGTACCTCACTGATCGGACTTTTAGGCGTCTCTCATTCTTGCTCCACCTCCTCCTCACGGCCACCTCTGTTGGTTGTCCCCCAATGGGTCAGTCCTGGGTCCATCTACTCTTTCTCTATCACACCCTTTCTGGCCTCGGTTCAGCTAATAGCTCACATGGCTTTCATTACCACCTGTATTGCTGATGATACCCAACTCTTACAATCTCTGGCCCAGATGTCACTTCTCTACTCTCGGATCCCTGACTGTCTGTCCTCTTTCCTACCTTATTCTCTCACGTCTCCTAAAATCTAAATGTGGAGGATGAAAACACGAATCATCATCTTTCACCATCCAAACATCTACCCGCTGCCACTGATTCTCTCTATTACAGTAAGGCTCTAACACTTTCACCGGTCCACAAGTCCGCTGTCTTGGGGGTAATCCTAGACTCTGCTATATCTTTCTCAAACCACAATCCAAACCCTCCACCTCTGACATGCCGCCTCCCCCCACCTGAAAAAAAACAAATCTCATCAGCATCCGTCTTCCTCAACTTTGGACATACCACAATATGCTGGTCCATGCACTTGTCAATATCCCGCTAGTCTACTGCAATACAATCCTTCTTCGTGGCTCAGCCTTTGCACCCTCTCTCCCCTCAATCATCCCTTATAAATCTGCTGCCCGTCTTATCCAACTCTCTCTCCGCTATACTCCTCTGCACTCTCCCCTCTGCCAATCCCTTTCACTGGCTTCACATTCCCAGCGAATTAATTTCAAGCATACTAACCCATGACCTACCAAGGCTCTCCATGACCTCTCCCACTCCATACATCTCTGCCCTAATTTCCAAATATCTACCCCCACGCACTCTCTCCGCTCCTCTACAGGTCTTTCTCCTCTGCTCTCCCGCTTATCAGACTCCTCACCACCGTCCTCCAAGATTCTACAGTGTTCACACCACACTCTGGAAACTCACTGCCCCAAACATAGACTCTCCTCCTATTTCACCAGCTTCAAAAGCAATCCTGAAAACCCATTTCTTCAGGCTTGCATATAACCTTCACGTAAACTTGTCACTACTTTCCTCCACAGGATTGTCTGCCCCCCTAACCTCCTGTCTACTTTCCCCCTCCTTGTTAAGATTGTAAGCCCTAGCGCGGTAGGGGGTCACTCTCTCCCTCTGTCATGCCAATTGTATTATCCCTTATCACTGTACTGTTAGACTTCATGTAAAGTATGTACCCCTCGAATGTACAGCGCCCTGGAATCAATGGCGCTTTAAAAATAAATAATAATCAATAATAATAATAATAATTATCCTGACTGTGACAATAATCTGAAAATTCCCAAAATTACGGAAAGATCTTTGGGCTGCAAAAGAAAGCGCAAGATCGGGTCCCACTGGAGAGATAGCCCTAATAAAAAGGCAATAAAGTCTTGGCTCAACACCTTATTCGCAGTTGTACTATAGATTCGACCCACCCCCCCCCCCCCCCCCCCCCCCCCCCCCCCCCCCCCCCCCCCCCCCCCCCTTTAACTGGTACAGCGCGCTTTCAGCTTTTTGTTTTATTGTCTGATGTGAGGTAGGAGTGCCAGCTCCGGTCTTACTCTCCGCCGTTGGAGCACCAGACACGGTGGCGCCGCGTTCGTACGGTTAGCGAGGGAGGATCGCAGGAAAGAACTCTAGGAAGGACCTCCCGAGCGAGATCAGTGGAAGTATACTTAGAACTAGAGCTCTCAATAAAGAAAGGAGTTTATTGGCTCCTAAGAAAGTTAGAAAAAATCACAGAAAAATTCCCTAAGGAACAAATAGTATCTATATGGATTTGGAACAACAAACCAGTCACTGAAAAAAATCCTAAACAAATCAAAACTCTAAAAATATAACTTTTTATAGATACAAGTAATCGTCCCGGATAAGGACGGCTTGTCTTTGTAGGCTCCACCCTATTAAATCACTTTGTGTCCCTATCAACACTCCAGAAAACATTAACATATATATATTTCTGTACAATGTTTAAAGGATATAATCAGTTAAAAATCCAAAAACACAGTTATCGCTATTCCTGTAGGAGTCCCAAATAAAGTACTCAAAGGCTCACCAGTCATGATATGAACACTGAATTTTTCTCTTTCAAATTATGCACCCCATTTTTTTTTACTTTTTCCCCCCCCCCCCCCCCCCTATTTTCGGGTAAATATCTATAATATCGTCCGTGCTAGGGAACATAGTACTTTCCAAAACACAATCCAACATCATCTCAAGATACATTCAAACCTTATCCTCGCTCGCGTTTCCCCCCTCCATATTGTGGGGTTCATTCATGGAGGATTCTCCTAGGGGACGTCACTCTGACTCATGATAATAGGTCTCCTCGATATGTGGTTTACTATGTACTTGTATCCACTCTTAAATTGGTCCAAATAATGACCCGCTGTTTACGTCCTCAGGTGTGCTCACCACTGCCGGCGTCTTCAAAACGCTACTGCGCATAGCACGGCGTTAGGTAGCGTATGGCAACCAGCGCCGTTCAGCGCGCGCACGCCGCGATATTCAGAATCCTTCAGGTCGCTATGCGAATGCGCTGGCAAAGAGCGGCACCATGACAACCAGACAAAGCTATGCTGCGCGTATGCGAAGGCTCGGCGTCACATATCTATGCGCAGAGCCCGGCATCATCACCGGCCAAGATCATCTGCGCACGCGCAACCATACGTGCGTCCCACTCAGACGTATCCCACCACATTCACTACTCAATTCTCAACGATGTTGTATGGGCAAGATGTCCAGTTCTATTCCTCTTTCACCAGAGATTAGCGCAGACCTCAACAAACAGTAAACCTACACCATCAGCAGGCTCGCAGGAACCCAGCTTTCACACCCCAAAATCAATAAATAGATTTAAAGGCATACATATCACTAAGGGATAAACTGCATACAGCTTATATATATTTATATCACGATCTTGGTGTCAGATAATAAAACGTTTCAGTATACCACCTACATATTCATCATTGGGCCAAAATATACCACCATAAGAAGATACTTAAAAGAGGGATACCCAAATTAGGACACAGAAATAAACATCATTGAAACCAATGAATCAAATACAGATGTATACAAAGAGTATAAAATTTAGGATCAAGAACTATATATATCCCTGAGCTAATAGATAATATATTAATGGCTATTCTGCCCAGATACAACCACCTTTTCTATCTCTATGTAGCCTACAGGAAATACCAAAGGACACGTTAAAATATATATGCACCAGGAGATTTCTAAAAATAAAACTAGCAAAATTATAGAAGTTCGTGTAAGACCCTCTGGCTGTATCGTTTTCATTCTAAAGGTCCACTCTGTTTCCTAACAAAGTAATTTTTTATCAAGATTTCCATTTCTAATGTCGAGGTTTATCTTTATCCATACACAAGAAACATCAGGCCCGAGGGAATCTCCTCATGTTCCATCCCAGTTATGGCCATGGGCAAGAGGGGTTGTCACGTCTATGTCGCACATCCCGCTAAGTCGTTCACCTATGCGGATTTTTTAACTGTTGGTCGTTTGCCTATGTATAGTTTGCCACAGCTACAGGTACAGAGATAAAAACTTCCTTGGTACAGCCAATTCATAAAATTCATGAAATGAATCGCATAGGATCTTCCATGTCATCGAACTCCTAAAACTCCTTAGTCTGACAGATATACTAGCAAAATGTTCATCTTCCGCCCCCCCACCCCCCGCATCTAAAACATTCCCAACGGTTTACGTTCTAACCATGTTCCTGTTGGTTCTTGGTGACGTATATGGCTGGTGAATCAGTTATCCTCAATGACCTTCCTCTTCTATATGTCACTTGAGGAGTTTTAGAGAGACAGTCAGTTAGATCTTTATCCAATGCAATATACCCACAATATCTCTGCAAGATCTTCATTACAATATTGTTTCAGTTGTCATATGTGCTTATTATCCTACAAATGGGTTTCCATCATCTCTTGGTCCATAGGTTCAATAGATGGTTCTGTCCATCCTAAGTGCGATCTTAAAATGGAGCTTCAATACTGATGGGAGGATATCCCCTTTCAGGAACCTATCCTTGAGGTCATTTGCCTGTGGTTTAAAAAATCTCTTATTCTGGAGGCAGTTTCTACATATACGTAGGTATTGACTTTGGGTATACACTCTTTTTAGCTTTTCTGCGGTGATATGAATCACCACTGCAAGGAGGCTATTAGTAGCGAGTTCCTTACGTTAGGTCCAAGTGTGTATGAACCCAAATCATCCCTTGAAAATCACTAAGATCCAAAGAAAAGCGAGTTATTTATGACATATGAATCTCAATTGTAAATTTCAACCCAATCTCATTTGTGTTCAACACCTGGATTTGAATTTCTCTAAAACGACGCCTTCCGTGCACTGCCCAGCACGAAGGACGGTCATCTTTGTATCTTGCCCACAGTAAAGAATTTTATTGGTGAACCCTCCATTTCCTCTACGATCACCAGGCCTTCCCACCAGCACAAGAATAGATTCGCATACTTGGGGAGCGCATGGGCTTCCCTTAGCGTGCTACCCCATGAGTTGGTGGTAGACCATGGTCCGACGAGAGAAATAGTTATGGGGGTAAGAATAAATTCCAACAGTTCAAGAACCATTTTATTATGTTTTTCAAATTGTCTCCCCCTCTCATTCCAAGGAAATATTTCACGGCATGGGGCCCCAGTGGTGCGGATTACTGCTATATAGTGCTCCACCATCCTTGAGGCCAACCTTACATCTACACGATCGTTGATCCCCTCAGTTTCTTTAGGAGGTCAGCCGTATCTCTCAGAATAGAAGGGGGTGCAATACAAAGTCCCTGAGTACTTGTAACATAGATTCATGATATATTGTGTCAAGGAAATCAAATACCGAACCACAATCGGGCGACCTCTTAGGGGGACCAAACCTTTATGTAACTTGGGTAATGCGTTTAATAACGTTGCAACTTGTGGGTTTTTTAGGGAGTAAAAAATCAGCCTCACCTTTGACAGGATCCCTTCATCAACACCCATTGTATAATAATAGATTCAAGTTCCCCATGAAATTTTTACGTGGGGTCACTTTTCAGGACTAGCATATCTGTCCGAATCTCCAGAATGTCTCTTACACATGATGGGAGTATATCCCAAATTGGTCCATGATCACAATATTTCCCCCTTATCTGGAGGGTTTTAATACTTATGTCAGGATCTGATTCAAGGAAATCAAACGGCCCTGAATCTCTTGTGGGTAAGAGTTGTCTATTCCCAGATAGTGGTTTTTGTTTTCGTAAAAGACCTCAGATCTTTCATTACCATTTTCAGAAACATATCTCTTTCCGGTGTCTCTTGTGGTGGAGGAAACCTGGAATGCTTTTTGGTCTTTAATTCAGTTTGGGGTCCAACTTCTTACCATTCAACCCACTCTTCTAATAATCTGTCAATGTTATCACTCCTGTTAGATCTTCAATAGAATTTCCATAATTCCTACAATTCGTTATCATTATTCTTGAAGATTTAAACCACTTAATTTTACGCACAAACAGGTTCAAATACCTTTACCCAGGTTAAATTCACCAAATCTAGTTGTAGGCACATATGACAAAACCTTTCAACTAGAACACTCAGTTGTTCCTGTGTAAAGAGTTTTCTGAGATAGATTAAATTATTTGGTTTTGCCTCTGCCTTTCTTTGGCACTTTGACGGCTGTTTCATTGTACTTTCCCTTTGGGTGTGGGACGGAACCACCGGTTGTCTAAAAAAGGGATTGATGATGAGGATGATGAGGAGCAAGGACATACCATCCAGGGCGTGGGCCGTTGTTCCATTGGGGGTTCTTTGTTTTTGTTTATATTTTGATGACAATATTTGTCCCCCAAATTCTTCACCCTTCCTGATGTTTCCATTCTCTACTCCCGATCTGAATCCTCCCCTGTTTCCTCTATAGAAACCCCCTCTATAGTTACCTTTTAGTTGATAGTTTTCGAGGTCCGAAATCTCAGAAGAGGAGATATCTGTGCTCCTTTAATTCACTCTCAAACAAGTTGGAAAGCTTCCCTTCCTTAAATTACCCCGAGACTCCTTAATATAATGTTTATGTTACGTTGTATATTCTTATGATACACGTATATTTCTCAACAGAATTTTTCAAATTACTTCACGTCTTGTAAAGTCTGGTCAGATCATTAATTTTACTGCTTTCTCTATTGGTCTCTTTTAATTTTTGTTCTGTTCTCTGGAAGATTTATTTTTTTTCCTCCAAAAAGTATTTTCATTTAAATTACAGTGATACCCTAATAATACTCCTCCTCCCACTTTTTTATTAGTTGGTGGTAGATTGACCTCGGGGATGGGCTAACTCGTGATCTCAGACCTCACGGTACTATATTTGCTGCTGTGATATAGTTCTTCAGGCAGTGAATTTCCAGAAAGATTTGATATTTCCCTTATAAAGCAATAGTATAACTCCTTAATATACTTTTTAAATTTATTTTTCTCAGTAACTCTCTCCTAGTTCACACTCAGTAAAAGGATCTTTGATAATCTGAATCCATTTCTCTGACCCAGTAGGCTCATTCAAAAAACCTTCCATCGAAAAATCACAGAAATATTCACCTCAGAACAAATAAGTATCTATATGATTTGGAACACAAACCAGTCACTGAAAAAATCCTAACAAATCCATACTCTAAAATATAAATTTAATATATACCATAAAATCTCAGATTACGTATCTCACAGTCTATTCTCGATTATGTATATATATACAAATACACTCTGTCCCTATATATTTTCCCTTACACTTATCCTCAATAGACCAATGTAATCGTCCCCCGATAAGGAAGGGCCTAGTTCTTTGTAAAGGCTCACCTATTAAATCACTTTGTGTCCCTATCAACACCACGAACAGTAAAATATATAAGATTTCTGTACAATGTTTAAAGATATATCAGTTAAAAAATCCGCTCATAATCACAGTTATCTGATGCTATTTCCTGTAGAGTACCAAATTAAGTACTCAAAGGGCTCACAGTCCACTGATATGAACACTGCAATTTTTATCTTTCATTATGCGTAAAATATCTATATTATATCGTCCATGTAGGGAACATAAGATATACATTAATCCAAATCATCTCAAGATACATAAACCTTATCATCGACGCGTTTCCCCCTCCATATTGTGGGGTTCATCAGGAGGATCTCCTAGGGGAAGTCACACTGAATCAGATATAGTCTCCTCGAGTATGATGATGTTACTACTGTATGTCCTGTATCCCATCTTAAATAGGTCCAAGATGACCGTGTTTACCGTCCCAGGTGTGCTCACCACTCGGTGCCTTCAAAACGTAGCGCAATGCGCCTCGGCGTTAGGTAGAGTTATGGCAACCAGCGCCGTTTCAGCCGCGCGAAGCGCCGATAATAAATTGAATCTTCTGGTCGCTACTGCGCATGCGCTGGGCAAGAGCGGCACCATGACAACCAAGCCGTCTGACTGCGGTGCGCTGAAGGCTCTCGCGTCACATATCTACTGCGCATGCGACGGATCATTAACCGCGCCAAGATCATTCTGCGCACGCGCCAACCAACGTGCGTCCACTCAGACTCTCCCACCACATAACATCTCAATTCTCAACGATGTTGTATAGGGCAAGAATGTCCGTTCTATTCCTCCTTTCTCAGGAGAATTAGCGGCAGCTCAACACCACAAGCTAACATACACCATCTGCGGACCGCAGATCCCAGCTTTCACACCAAAGCATTAAATTGATATAAGGCATACATATCACTAAGGGTCAACGCTACTGCTTTCTATCATATTTTTATCACATCATTGGTGGTAGATCATAAAAACGTTTCAGAGTATACACCTACATATTCCTCATTGGGCCACATATACCCATAGAAGATCTAAAAGAGTGATACCCAAGTAGGATACAGAAAAAATCATTTGAAAAAAATGATCATACAGATGTATGCAAAGAGTATAAATTTCCGGGCATCAAGAATATATATAATCCCTGAGATAATCAGATTATATAAATAATTGGCAATTCTGCACAGATACACCACCTATTTTCTATCCATTATGAGCCTACAGGATACCAAGACACGTTAAATATTCTATGCCACCAGGAGATTATTTCAAATATAAAACAGCCAAATATAGAAGGTTCGTTATTAAGACCCTCTGGCTTTCGTTTTCATTCTAAAGGTCCAATCTGTTTCCGTACAAAGTAATTTTTTTATCCCCAGATTTCCTTTATTAATGTCGAGTTTATCTTTTCCCATACACAGAAACATAGGCCCGAGGAATCTCCCTACATGTTCCAGCAGATAGCCTGGCAAGAGGGGTGTAACGTCTATGTCGCAAATCCTAAGTGTTCACCTCCATGCGGATTTTACACTGTCTGGTTCGTCTTGCCTATGTATAGTTTTGCCACAGTACTGTTACAGAGCATAAACACTTCCTTGGTACAGCAATTCATAAATCACGGATTCGGCATGATCTTCACTGTCACGAACTCTTAAACTCCTTAGTTGACAGTATACTTGCCAAAATGTACATCTTCCGACATCTAAACATTCCAACGGTTTACGTTCTAAACCATGTTCCTGTTGGTTTTGGTGACGTTTTATTAAATATAAACGCTGTGAATCAGTCTATCCCTCAATGAACCTTTCCTCTTCCATATGTCACTTGAGGAGTTTTAGAGAGACGTCAGTTAGATCTTTTTATCAAAATGCAATAACCCCAATATCTCCGCAAGATCTTCATTACTTCATTGTTTCAGTTGTCTCAATGTGATTATCCTTAAAATGGGTTATCCTCATCTCTTGGTCCCCTCGGATTCAATAGATGGTCCTGTACACTCCTAACGTGCGTTCTTAAATGCAGGACTTCAATACTGAAGGAGGATATCCCCCTTTCCAGGAACCTATCCTTGAGGTCATTTGCCTGTTGTAAAATCTCTTTATTCCTGAGCAGTTTCTACATATACGGTCAGGTATTGACCTTTGAGTATACCTCTTTTTAGCTTTTCAGGGTGATCTATGAATCCCACTGCAGGAGGCTATTAGTAGCGGATCTCCTTAGATAGGTCCAAAGTTGTAAGTAACACCAAATCATTCCCTGAAACATCCTAAGATCCAAAAAAGCTATTTCTGACATATGAATCTCAAATGTAAATTCAACCCATCACATTTGTCGTTCAACACCTGGATGAATTTCTCTAAACACGCCTCCGTGCCCTGCCACAGCACGAAGACGTCATCTATGAATCTGACCCAGGTAAAGAAATTTCTATTGGAAACCCTCCATTTCCTCTCCGATCTCCAGGGCCTCTTCCCACCAGCCCAGGAATAGATTCGCCATAACATGGGAGGCGCATGGGCTTCACCATAGCAGTACACCTGAGCTGGTGGTAGACTCTGGGTTCGAAGAGGAAATAGTATGGGTAAGAATATAAATTCCAACAGCATTCAAGAACATTTTATTATGTTTTTCATATTGTCTCCCTCTCATTCCAGGAAATATTTCACGCATGGAGCCCCAGTGGTGCGGAAATACTGCTATATAGTGCCTCCACATCCTCTTGAGCCAACCTTACATCCACTCGATGTTGATCCCCTCAGTTTCTTTAGGCCGGTCAGCCGTATATCTCAGATAAGAAGGGGAGAGCAATAACAAAGTCCCTGAGTACCTTGTCCACTTAGATTCTCAGTGATATTTTGTGTCAAGAATCAATACCCGACACAATTGGGCGACCTATCAGGGGGACCCAAAAACCTTTATGTAACTTGGGTAATGCGTAAAACAGTTGCAACTTGTGGTGTTTTCGGGAGTTAAAAAACAATCAGCCCCTCATCCTTTGACAGGATCACTTCATCAACACCATGTATAATAATAGATTCAAGTTTCCCCCAGAAATCTTTCCGTGGGGTCACTTTTCAGGATAGCATATCCTGTCCGATACCTCCAGAAGTCTCTTACAAATCGCTGTAGTATATCCCAAATGGTCCATGATCACAATATTTCCCCCCTTTATCTGGGGTTTTAATATTATGTCAGGATCTGATTCAAGCAGAATCAACGCTTGGAATCTCTTGTTGGGTAAGATTTTGTCTATTCCCAAGACTAGTGGTTTTTGTTTCGTTTAAAGAATCAAGATCTTGATTACCATTTTCAGAAACATATTATTTCGGTTGGTCTCTTTGGTTGGTGGAGGAAACCATGTGCCTTTTTGGTCTTAAATCAGTTGGGGTCTCCTAACTTCATTACACATTAACCCCTCTTCTAACTAAATCCAGTCAATGTTCTCACTCCTGTTATATCTTCAATAGAAATCCCTAATTCCTCACAAAATACGTTTATCATTATTCTTGAAGAATTTAAAAACCAACTTAATTTTACGCACAAACAGGTTCAAATCCTTTACCAGTTAAATCACTGCTTAAATTAGTTGTAGGCACATTATGACAAACCTTTCAATGTAACACTCAGTTTGTTCCTGTGTAAGAGTGTCTGAGGATAGATTAATTATTTGGTTTTGCCTCTGCCTTTCTTTGGCACGTTGGGCTGTTTTTTTTGTACTTTCCCCTTAAAGGGGGGTGGGGCGGACCCCCCGGTTTTGGGCCCAAAAAAGGGATTGATGTGAGGATGATGAAGAAAGGGGCATACCATCCAGGGGGTTGGGGGCCCTTTTTCCCTAAGGGTTTTTTTTGTTTTTGTTTAAAATTTGGGAACATAATTTCCACCCCCCCTTTTTCCCCCTTCCTTTGGGGGTGTCTCCATTTTCTAACCCCCCCCGATCTGAATCCTTCCCCCGTTTACCTCTATAGAAACCCCCCCTTTTTTACCTTTTTGTTTTTTTTGTTTTTCGGTGTCCGAAAACCCCGAAGAGGGGTTTTCTGTCCCTTTAATTTTCACTCTCCAAAAAAAGTTGGAAAAAGCCTTCCTTTCCCTTAAAAATTTTTCCCCCAGATCCCCTTTAAAATTACTGTTTATGCCCTTTCGTTTTTTTTAAAGGTTTAAAGTATATTTTTCAACAGAATTTTCAAAATTACTTCACGTCTTGTAAAAAATTGGGCAATCTTTAAATTTTAAATGCTTTTCTCTATTGGGCTCTTTTAAAATTTTTTTTTGTTTTCTGGAAGATTATTTTTTCTTCCTCCCAAAAATATTTTTATTTTAAATTTTAGTGTTTACCCTAATAACCTCCTCCTCCCAAATTTTTTATTAGTTGTGGAGATCTAACCTCGGGGATGGGGTAACCTGTGATCCAAAACCCCTCGGTACTATTTTGCTTTTGGGTATAGTTTTTCAAAGGGAGTGAATTTTCCCCGAAAGATTTGATATTCTCCTTTTAAGGAAAAAAAACTCCCCCTTTTTAAAAATACTTTTTAAATTTATTTTTTCAGTACCTCTTTCCCAGGGTTTACCCCTCCCGAAAAGATCTTTGTGTACATCTTTCCATCCATTTCTCTGAAACCCGTAAGGGTCATTTCAAAAAACCCCTTCCCCTCAGAAAAAATCCCCAGAAAAATTCCCCCTCCCGGAACAAATAGTATCATATTGATTTGGGGGAAAAACAAAAACCCGCACGAAAAAAAAAACCAAACAAACCAAAACTCTAAAAAATAAATTTTTAAAATTTTTCCCCCAAAATACATTACGTTCTCAAATCCCATCTCGATTTTTTATTTTTTTCCCAAAAAAACACTTTTCCCTATCTATTTTCCCTTCACTTATCCCAAAAAAAAACCCAAACAATGTCCCGATAAGGGCCGGGCCCGGGCCTTTTTAGGCTCACCCTATTTAATTTACTTTGTTTTAATCAAACCCCCAGAAACCCTTTAAAATATAATAAAATTTTTGTAAAAATGTTTAAAGATTTTTTCAGTTAAAAATCCAAACACAGTTATCGGGTAAACCTGTAAGCCCAAATAAAGTACCCCAAAAGGCTCAAAATCCAATGATATGAACCCCTCAATTTTCTTTTTTCAATTATTTTCCCGGGATATACTATATAATCTCCATGGGAGGGAACATAAGATACATTTAAACCAAAATCTCTCAAAATACATAAACCTTATCCCCCGCGGTTTCCCCCTCCCTATTGTGGGGCCCTCAGGAGGATCTCCTAGGGGACTCACCTGACTCAAGATAATTTGGTTTTCCCCTTTGCGAAAGTTACTACTGTATGTCCTGAATCCCATCTTAAAAAGGGGCCCCAAAAAAAACCCCTGTTTACCGTCCCAGGGTGCTCAAAACCCCCCTCGGGGCCTTCAAAAAGCTACTGCGTTCGGCCCCGGGGTTAGGGACGTTAAAGGCAAACCCGCGGCGGCAAAAAAGCGGGGACCATGACCAAACCAGCACCCTCTGTGCGCGTTTTTGCGCTGAAGGGTCGGCGTTACAAATCTACTGCGCAAGCCCCCGGCCCTCATCAACCCCGGGCCCAAAAATTATTGCGCAACCGCGCCAACCAACGCGCGTCCCCCCTCTGGGCCCCTCCCACCAAATACATCTCAATTCCCAAAGAGTTGTTTTAGGGCAAGATGCCAGTTCTAAATTTCCCCCTTTCCCTCCAGGGGGGGATTTTGGCCCCCAGCTCAAAAACCACAAGCTAAAACCCACACCATCAGCGGCACGCAATTCCCAGCTTTCACACCCAAATCAATTTTATAGATATTTAAAGGGAAAAAAATCAAAAGGGTAAACACAAAAAAACTTATTTTAGTTTATAACACTATTGGGGGTCAGATAATAAAAAAAATTTTTAGTATACCACCTACATATTTCCTCATTGGGGCCCAAAAATTTCCCCTAAGAAAATCTAAAAGAGGGATACCCCAAAAGGGTACAGAAAAAAAATCATTTTAAAAAATGAATCAATAAGATGTATACAAAAATTTTAAAATTTTTGGGATCAAAAAATAATATAATCCCTTTAGAAAAATAATAATTTAATTTAATTTGGGAAATTTGCCCCGAAACAAACCCCCTATTTTTTCCTTATGAGCCTAAGGGTTTCCAAAGCCACTTTAAAATATATGGGACCCGGGATTTCCAAAAATTAAAAAGCCAAAATATAGAAGTTTGTTTTAAAACCCTTGGCTGTATCGTTTTTCTTTTAAAGGGCCACTCTGTTTCCCTTACAA
This sequence comes from Phyllomedusa bahiana, assembly GCA_025379985.1. Lineage (NCBI taxonomy): Eukaryota > Metazoa > Chordata > Amphibia > Anura > Hylidae > Phyllomedusa > Phyllomedusa bahiana. Next base: position 43,299 of record JAODAL010034676.1, read on the forward strand.
AATAATTTTTTTAACAAGATTTTTTCCTTTCCTTTAAAGTCGAGTTTTTCTTTTCCCCTACACAGAAAAAATCAGGCCCCAGGAATTTTCCCCTTTTTTCCATCCCGATATGCCTGGCAAAAGGGGTGTCACGTCTAGGGCGCACAATTTCCCCCAAGTGTTTACCTATGCGGGTTTTTTAAATTTTTCTGGTCGTCTTGCCAAAGTTTGTTTGGGACAGCTTTCAGTTACGGATAAACAACTTCCAATTTGGGACAGCAATTAAATAAAATCACGGGCGATTTGTCTTCCCCGTCAAACCCAACTTTAAACTCCTTAGTCGACCGATATACTTTCAAAAAGTAAAATCCTTTTCCCCATCTAAAAAATTCCCCAAAAATTTTCGTTTTTAAACCCTGTTCCTGTTGGTTTTTGGGGGACGTATAAAGGCTGTGAATCAGCCTATCCCTCAATGACCCCTTCCCCTTCTATATGTCACTTGAGAGTTTTAAAAGAGCAGTCAGTAATCTTTATCACAAAAAATAACCCCAATGTCTCCCGAAAAATTTTTCATTACATTATTTTTTTCAGTTGTTATATGGCCTATTATCCTAAAATGGGTTTCCTCTCCTTTGGGCCCCCCGGGGTTTAAAAGATGGTTCCTGTCACT